>JAVQJF010101043.1:0-23972 GCA_036023855.1 Gadopsis marmoratus | reverse complement strand
TTGACAGGAACTCCTTGTAGGTCTTCAGCACCACACAGCCGTAGACCTTCTGCTGGAAGACGTTCTGGGGTGGAGGTAGTGTTGTCGGCCCTCCTGCTGGCTCTGGTACAGGCAGGTTCGGGAAGAGGCTCTGATAAAAGACATTTATGCGAGCGGCCAGGGTCCTGCTGCGAGCACTGACGACGACGAGCTCGGCCAGCAGTGGGCTCGTGGGCAACTGCAAGTCTGTCTGCTGCTCGTACACCCGTTTGAAATGTGGTAAGAAGGCTTGGATATGTGTGTAGATGCTTGCAATCCTCTCTGAGGCCTCCAGGCCGGAGATGTTGGGGTCTGGGACGTCATTGATTAACACCTTGCAGAAGAGCTCTGACATTTCTCCTTGAGAGGCTTTCTGCCAAGAAAAATAAATAAAAGAAGAAAAGATAATCAGATTCAAATCAAGCCATGAACAGTGAGCATATTATCTTTACCGAACAAGCAGATGAGGATTTAACACAGCGAAATAAGATACAGCAGTTTTATGTCTGTACTCACATATGTCTTGACTAGATCGACAGATTCCTTCTGTGTGAGTCTGGTTAGCTTCAAAGTCTGTTGCAGAGAATTCCCACACTGCTGGTTTCTGCTTGCTGCCACAGTTCTTGTTGAATAAACAGCCATAACCAGCAGAAGAGAGAGTAATGCTGAGGAGAAAGGAAATGGTCAGTTAAGGTTATCCTACATCCCATCGGTGAGGGAAACTTCATTTTAAAGCCACAAGTGTAAGGAAGGAGGGCTAAAAGTAGATTCCTCACTTTGCAAACGCTCAGCAAGTAAAAAAAAGGACAAATGACATCTGCTATACTATGAGTTCATACAGTTTGTAAAATCATATACTGTACTTATAGTATGTTTAGATGCCAACAAACATTGCTCTGTCTCTTTACATATTGGCCAGATTCTACAAAGAGTTTAAAAAGACATTTACTTCATTGATGCTGAAAAAAAAAGTGTTCAAAAAATAAATAAAGGTTCATAAAGCTGAATATGAAACTACTGTCAGTTTCAGGCAGCTAAAAGGCACAGAAAATAACCACAAGAGCATGCACAATGGCAAGAAAAGGTCCCATTGTGCTTCATTGTTTTTTTATATTTGAATAGAAAAGTAGTGAAGCTTACTTGTTGCTGGTTCCATGAACTGTTGAAAATGCATACTCTTTACATGACCATTCATTCTCCCCTCAGTATCACAGGCAAATTGCACGGACTCGTCATAATCACACTCCTTTTAAAACCTTTTTGAAAGACAGAAACCACACACTTGTCATGGGAGGAAATGACGTGCACTTTGTGAGGCAACCAAATTTCCCAGAATTTCCTCTTCTTTTTTTACATGTTTTTTTTTTTAAATTAAACAAGTTGGCCACCTCCCTACATGCCTGTTCACAGAGCAGACATGTACGGACGTAGTCTAATTTTTATTACATGTATGACCATGCAGTGTGGCACAAAGTATTTTAAAATAGCACTTCCTTTTTATTTGTGCACGGAAAAATATACACATATCCGATATTTTTAAACATTAATCTACTGAATTTTGAAAAACTGTCATACATGCATGAAAATAATTTAAGTACCTTTTACACAGTTCACAGACATGATCTTTAGCCCTCTTCTGGAGAATGTGAGCGAGAACTGGGTGTGAAAAAGTAAAACTGGGTTCACCAGTGCACAAAGTTGCACAGTGATGATGCTTCTTGTGCACTTTGTATATAGAAAGAGCCTTAAGTAACATATTAACTTCCTTAAATTTGAGTGATTGCATACTACTGCAACAATCTAATACCAAAAGGGCATTTATGCGGTCCTTCTGATGGCTTTACTGACTTAAATGTGACTTTGATGATTCAACATGAAAACCACACTCATGTTGTTATTAGTACCCAGATTATACAGCGGTTAACTCAAATTCACCTTGATATAGCAAAGACAAAGGTGACTCTTGAGGCAGCTTCAACCAAACAAGTGTATTTTAAAGTAGATTTGGGACTGAAATAAATAAGAGGTAACATGAAGACAATCCCTGAGAAGCGCTTCGTTTCGTCACATCTGCTCCCCAAACCACGTGTGCCCTTTTGCAACAATATTTTCCTGCGGGCATTTGCACAGGAAGATGGCAAGGTCACAGGAAATGCATTTCTCAATCAGAAACATTTACAAGTGCGTAAAAGGGAGGGTCTGCTTAGCTAAGCAAGCTGGGCAATTTGTCAGTGTCATCACATGGCAAGTTGAAGCTTCTGACAGACTTTGACACTTTATCAGAGGATGATTTCATTGTGACACATGACGGTGTTGCATCCTCCGGTGATTTGTTTAGGTGCTGCATGATGAGGAAACGGAGGATTATGTAAAATACGAAAATAAAACAAACTGGGTTTTTCATGTGTTGTGTTGTCTAATCTCGTCACCCTCCATGCCGCCACTGAGGAATGACTAACTAGGAATCATGGTCACTTCTGCTTGGAAACACCCAATGATATGTTCAGCCAGCCGGGGGTTAATGGAAGATCAGAGTACAGAGCTGATCTGTTTGAGAGCGACAGGTTAACTTTGTACTGAAACTGAAACAGCCTACTGAGAGCTTTCATGATCTTCACCTTTTCTTGACAGTGATCACGTCTCGGTTTCAAGCATCCACACTAGATGCTGCATTTTTGCCAAACCACTGACTACTTGAGAAAAGACAGGGGGAACTCGATGCACCACAACCCTGTCAGCAGAGCTGCAGGTAAAGGCTAACCACTCTTCTGCCATCCTTGGGGCTTTCCACTTGCCCCAGGGGATAATAGGGTTGTTGCAGTGAGGCGGGCAACTGCCACAGATGGTAACAATTCGAGGAAACTACAGTCAGATTCCTGCCAGCATATACAGTACAGGCATGCCAACAATAGCCCCAAATCAACACCTAAATCAAGCATGTTTTACACTGTAATGCAAGGACACGTAGAAAACACTGGACGCTCTGCAGTATAACTTCCCTCTCACCTTCTGTTCCCCTTTCAAGGTTCTGGTTTTCATAAGTTATCTTTGACCTGCATGTATGTTTGTTGGTTTACAGTAAATCATAAACAGCATTTGATACAATGTAGGTCACAGCTGTCATATCACACAAAAGAAAAGCAATGGTACTAGGCCACATAAGAAAGCATTACAAGAAAACCAACCACAAACAATAACAAACGCACTGTCATTAGATGCCGGATGTCAATTGAGACTCCTTTTTTTTTTCAACAGAATCTCTTTTATTTTGTCTTTGAACTGCACAGGAAATGGTGAATAAGGTTGTTTAGGAAAGTCCCCTTTATTCTAACTAAATACATCTTTCTAGTAACTTAAAATTCACACAAATTGTAAGTTCATAACTGTTCTGAAGCTCTCAGGCAAATCTTATTCAAGCACCCCAAAAGCACTTTTTTTTTTATGGAACCATTTTGTCCGCAAGGCTTCAGTTATATATGTGACCAGACAAAAGGCCTTACTGCATATGAGAAACGTTTTTCATCAAATTTCAGAAAGTTTGTGAAAATGTAAAAGGCTGAAAAATCTAGAGGAGCCATTCAACTTCAGAACACACTCTGGTCAAACACAGCAAATTCAGAATTTAGGTTTCTACGTAAAACAAGAGCATTTAAGTTCTATTGCCATCGTAAATTGAATGCCATTATATTCCTTCATTTAAAATACTCTGTTGATTCAGGGGACATCTTCCACCTTTCAGCCCTGTGAGGAATATGACTGAACATTAACACAAGTTGTGGCTCTGAAATGAAAAGAAAAAAAAAATAACAGGTAAAGAAACTCCTTCCCAACATAACCGGGTTGCATTCGAGACCACCACATTAAACAATGTTTCAAAAACTGACCTGTGATAAAATAGTATTTATTTTTTTCATACATATTCTTCATTTTTTGAGGGTTTCACTGCATGGGGTACTCTTAATATGTCATGAGTGTTTGAAAAACTTAGTAGTGTTTTGACTCAGAGGGGGTTTCAAAATGCGTTTCACGTTTTCATTTTGTAAAAATCAATCGTCTCTCCAAGACAAAAAACTACAAGGCTAAAGGTGGTATTAGAAATTAAGCACCAAACAATTTCCCATTTCCATTCAGTATAAATGGAAACATTGTGCAACCTGTTCAATGACCATAATGAACATGGCAAAAAATATGTAAATCTGATCATTAGACACTAATTACTCAAATGCAATCTGGACCCACATGTTGTTGTGTTTGCTCTTGTAGAACCGTTGATCCATAAATGATCATTGTACTGATATAAGAAGTCTGTGGTTCCATTCACCAGCATTTATACAATCTGAGAGTCTAGTGATTTGACTTAGCAATATATTGAGCTATTGTATGACCATATCTCTATATTATAAAACAAAAACTAAGCAAAATCTTTATCATTAAGCTCTGTTATCAGTAATAGACCAATGTCTCTGTATGTTCTAGGTATATTCTCATGTACAAATATTCATATCAAAAGTTATACAGCACAATTCTCACCATTTTCCTTTACAAGAACTTTGATTAGTGAACATTAAATGATTCACAAGTTTAGATGAAACCAAAACAAAAATGGTGCCGGCCTCAGTAAATAAAATATAGATATAACAAACACGGAACTAAAATCTGCTTCAGGCACAACTTAAATAAAGGCATTTGTGAAATTATCATATCAAATATGGCGCTTATGTCCAGTATTCATAGGCTTAAAACAAACAAAAAAAAAAGCTTTTATTTACAAACAGCTAAAACCTCTGACAGATTCATGCTTCACTTCACAACCTGAATTTGTCCTTAAAGTGCATGCAATAATAAGCAGTTTTACCAAGTGGGATCTTGAGTTGTGACAAGATAAACAGGTTGATCAAGCTAATGCCAATTGATCTTAGATATCAAATAAAAGAAAAAGTACGAACTGTTGCCTAGAAAAGTGAGGGACCACAGTATACTGTATGCATAAGCACAATATGGAAGTATGACCAAAAATAATTGTTTAAACGATTAAACTCTGACTTTATCCAGTGACCCCATACAGTAATATTCACATTCAGAGCATAAAATAAAATAAATAGAACAAAATAAAATCAAACCAATAAAAAAATAAAAAGACAAAGCAGCTTATCACCACGGGGGAGTCCGCAGCTCACATTCCACAATGTCCCTCCATGTAACACACACATTAGGCATCATACGAACATGATGGGTTTCTACTTAAACATATCAAAGTGCCAATTTTACTAAAATTTCCTGATTTATTCAATTCATACCAAAATTAGGAAATGGCATGGAGGAAAGAGTCTGTTATTTTTAACACATACGCTTTGAGTTACACTGACTAGGTTTGATTTTTATTGACATGTTGTTGTAGATTCTTTTGTTTTACTTTCCCCCCCGTTCAAGTTTCACAAAAGAAGTTCTCATTGCACGTTAACGCCTCGATTCAAAGATGCAATATCTAAGAGAGAAGAAAAGCAATAGAGAAAGTTATCCAGCTCTGTCACCGTGGGCGTGACAAACTGCCAAGTGGACACGAAAAGGGCACGGATATGTTGTCCTCTAAAGATTAATCCACTTTCATCTGTTGTCTTCTTTGGGGAAGTCCAGAGATCCCAGGCTTCCAAAGCCGAGGCTTCTACTTTCTATGTCAAAAGCGTTAATTTCTCTGTCCTGACGTTCCAACAAGTGCTTGATCCTTTCAGTACGCTCCTTCTGAAGGGCGGCTAGTTCCTCCTCAATCTGTAATCGACAAACATGATGGTAGTCATTTCCTTATAGGGACACTAAATTTAAGGGTTAGTCACAGAAGCTTCTTGCCAGAAGTCTATGAAATGTAAGGGAGATAATCGAGCTCACTGCTTCCTACGGGATTAATCTTACCGTCAGTGGTGGCTCTTCTTACCTTTAATGCCACCTCTACAGCTGAAGCATTTCGTCAATATGTCAATCAGCATTTAATTAATAAAATTGCCAGACATTACCCGGTCCAAGTCTCATGGCAATCCGTCCATATTTGTCAAGACATTTCACTCAAAACCACAAAGGTCAACCTTGGGGTGGTGCCAGTTGAAAATTAGAATTAGTTCTCTGTTGATCATGAATGTCTGTACAAAGTTTCATGGCAATCCATTCCTTAGTTCTGATTTTTCAATGTGGTGGCCCGACTGACCCATTGACAGACTTACATTGCCATCACCAGAGCCAAAAATGTTTGAATCATCAACAACAATATGTTATGCATACAACAGTAGGGTCTGCAGGACCCTTAACAATGAGGGCATAAAGCCAATGTCCACAAAACATACACATGCCTTGGAATAATAAAGGCATTTTACCTTCTAAAAGATGGCTTTTCCTCTAGCACCACCCCATGAACAGGTGTTTTCCCACTTTTCTGCCAGTAAGAATGTCCAGTTCCATGTGTACTACAGTCCTTTTTTCTAACTCTACTGTCCACCTGAAGACGGCTGCAGAGCTCCAGAGTCAACAAGCTTCACCAGTAAGGCGAGGGTTTGACACATGGGAGGCCCACCGCCAACTAGTTCCACCTCACTGTGTTGGTGGAACCCCCCCCCACATGTCCAGAGGTGACTGAACCTGTCTCTCTCTGCAGATTTACCTGTCCGCCTGCATATCCTGAGGTCTGTTTTTTTTGGATATATAGTATTGTATTGTGCCGCATTTATTTAAAGCGCTTTATAGAACAGCTTCGATCTTAAACCTACCTTCTGTTCAAGGTGCGCCCTCCGTATGGAGACCTTCTGCTCAAGTTTCTGCTGCTCTCGCTCGTGTTGGGTCTCCATCTGCGACTTGGTTTTTCTCTGGTAGGCATCCAGGAGCTCCATCTCTTGCTTCAGCTGCTGCTTCAGAGCTTGGCACTCCGTTTCCTGCTCTGCATCTAATCGCATCTAGAGACCCAGCGAGACAGAGGTAGTTTCAAACACATTAACAACGAGCACAGGTTGGGCCCCATTTATCAAACTGCAGGCCAACAATTTTTGCATAAGATTTACGAAACAACTGTGGCATTAAACAGTGCTGTAGAAATTCAAACTAGGATGAAGTAGGAAAACGTTGAGGCACATATATTTGTGACTGTTACCATTAGTCTGACATGAAGAGCAAATGTGTTGTACAAATAAATATACAACAAACAAATGATGAATGAGGCCCACTTTTGCTATTCATGACAAGATGCTTCGGGATCCTCGTACCGCTTGTGAAGCCATCATCTCATTGATGCTGTGCTCATACTGCTCAGCCAGTACAGCCAGCTTGCGTGTCTGCTCCTCTTTTAGGCTCTTCAGGATGCTCTTATGGTCGCCTTTGGGAGAGACCTCCAGCTGATGGTTCCTAAGAGCTTTGTACTGTTTGTTCTGCACCTTGCAGGTGTCCTGGAACTGTTTTTTGATCTGCATCTCCAGCATCTACAGAGGGTTAACAGAGAGACAAATGTTGTGTCCTGTCATGTTACATTCAGATGGTAACATCTTAACACAGATGCAAGATTGTTCTACTGAACAATAAAAATAATATAAAAAAATCGAACGGTAAACAGTTAGTTATATGGCTATCTTGCAGTATCTCCCTTAATTTAACTCATTCAACTCAACAACTTGTATAATTTCACCTTGTTGTCAATCTACCAACGTATAGTAAATCATTTTGAGGTGGATTACAGGGTATAAATAATTCATTCATTAAGTTTTGCAATGCTATTAAACATTTCAGTTTGCACACAGAAAGTGAGCTTTCATGTCTCCATTGTAGCTAAAACTTAAAGAACACTGTCAATCAACAAAGGAAGGTTTTTGTACAGATTTCTGATGGGAAACTTAGATTAAGAATACAAGGTACATTTTAGGCAAACTGACTGTCAGAAGTGCAGAATAATACAGGGGACAGTTTACAGGACCTGCAGAGCTTTCATATTAAACCCTTTATATAATCCTCCCATCATGAAACATTTCACATCCCTTTAAAACCTCTTGAAACAAAGTTTACTGGATATCGGCTCACTAAATGAGCACATAGCAGCTAAGAGAAAGTTCCAGGCACCTTGAGGTTTCTGGGCTGCTGCCGCTGCTCCAGAGTGTGTTTCCTGTGCAGTTCTCTCTGCCGCCGGCCGTTGTACTCCTCCTGGTTTTCGAGCTCTGTCTGGTGCTGCAGCCGCATGAGTTCGATACGCAGCTTCTGCAGCATCTGCAGCTGCCTGCGCTCCATGTCCTGGGTGGACTCGTCCTGCCGGATCATCAGGGCATGCTCCATCTCCTTTTGGGTCCTCTTCTTGTTCAGCTCCTGGGACAAGAGGTCAGACGTAACGCCATTTTTAATGACAGTATACACAAATTCTCCTTTCGACTACTGTGCAAGGCAGGTTGATTTATTGTGGACACTAAACATAAATATGAACGACCAGAGCTGTGTAGCTTCGTACTTTCTCTCCATGCGAGCACTGCTTTGCACATAGTTCTTTATGAAAGCACGTGTCCCTCAATATGCAGTTAGGTTCTCTTCTTTTTGTTGATATACTTCATAAATTTAAAAGCACCAATGTGTGATGTTAGTGGAGGTGGTCTTTGTCTCAGCTGGAGTAGCCCACCGCTGATGTAACACAGAGTTAAAATGCAGAATTCTGAATTCTAGATGTCAGCAGACAGATCTTTCATTCAGTCTCACTGTCTGAAGTGTTAGAAAATATAATTTCTTAAAAAGGCAAGATTGAAAATGTTTTATATGGGAATGAGCGTAATGTGGGTTGTACTGGAGGCCACCATGTTTATTGCCTTGTTTAAAACCCTTTCCCACCATGGAAATGTAGTTTTGATGGTTTGTTACTTCCAGATTCCCAATGTGAGGATATGCTGAGGTTTCATATCATAAAAAACGACATTTGAAGACCCTTCGATTTTTGGAAAGCCAATACACTAACACCAATACTCGTATGCAAAATTGCAATATCCAAATTTGAGTCCTCCATAGTGTGATTACACATTATGATATGTAACGGCAGGAAGTAACTTTACCTCTCTCATTTGCTCCTGTTCGAACTCGTGCTTCCTGACCAGACTCCGGCGTTTGAGCGCCCTGCAGCTGCGGTCGTAGACCAGCCTCTGCTGGGCCAGCAGATGAGCTTCCTCCTCAGCCTGAGAGCGCTGCATTGTTTCTTTGTGCCTGGACAGACGCTCCTGCTTCTCCTCCTTGGGTGTACAAGGGTCTTCACTCATCTCCTATCAAACACACAAAAACAGAGTTACAAAGGAGTGAGTATTATCTGATGGTGATCTTACAGAATATGTGTTTCATGTTGACCAGATATAATGAATGAGATCCTAATCTTTGCACTGTATTTATTCATGATATTTACTTCTTTCATCTTATCTTTGCAAGTCCTGTACTCCTTTTTCTGATTCTCTAGGAAAGTAGTCAGCTCTTTCTTTTGCTGAGCAACAATCTGTTGCTGGATCCTCCTCTCTTCAGCTGCAACTGACTTCATCTGTGAAAAGACATTCAAATGTCACAAATGCCTGTACAGACACAAGTTTGGCTTGAAGTTAATTCAATCACTCTGTGGTTTCCACCTCATTCAGAAATAACACCTGCTGCTGAGGCTGTACCTCTTTGTCTGTTTGAGCAGCGTGGCGTTTGGCCAGTCTTTCCAGCTCAATGTAAGTGTTGTTCGCATGTGTCTCTAATTCCTTCTGCAGCCGGAGCCTATGCTCATCCATCTCGGCCTTTAGCCTGTTCTCCAGGGCGATCAGCTGCTTCTGGTGCTGCCGCCGCATGCGCTTATACCCAGACATCTGCTCCCGCAGCTCAAAGTCCTGCTCATGCTCCTGGATCTACCTGATGACCTAGACAGAGGAACACAGGAAGCAGGAAGTAAAAGAAACGGAGCAGGCAGAGAGAAACAACTGCCATGGTGGAGACAGGGGGAAAGAAGAAGACAGTTGGTAAGTCAGAGGCTATAGCCATCAATCAACAGTTAGCGCTTGCTCATGGTGGAATTGTTGGGTCTGTACATATAGAGTTGGCTTGGACTTGCTCTATATTAACAAGTGCTATGAGGTAACTCTGTTATGATATAGCGCTATATAAATAAAATTGAATTGAATTGAAGGATTTGAGCTAATATAAGTGAAGCATGAGGAAGTAAAGCCCTAGAACAGTGTACACCGTAACACTGTGTGGTGGATACCCGATTTGAAGGAAAAGACCGGAGTCACTTATTCTCATTTTATAGGTTTTATTACAAGAATTTAATATGGTGTGGACATCAGATATCTCTGCAGAGATATGAAAATGAACCCCAAACTAAGTCACCACCTTCCTCCCTTAGCCCTTCCTTCTCCATTCACAGTGAATGGTGTCCTGCATTCTACTCTTTGCCTGTGGTGTCGCTGTTGGTACCCTTCTTCCAGTACTCTCCTCCTAGTCTATCCATCACTTCTAAATGACAGGTCAAAGTGACCTGGCCTGCTCTCACTTCCCTGTTTCGGTACGCTTCCTTCACAGCCTCTACTGATGTGGCGATCGCTTTCGTACATACAACATCTGGTTCCCCTTAACCCAGTAATGTTAGCCTCCCCACATCTCATTTCTCACTAAGTCTGCACTAGTGTTGCAATCAGTCTGTCTCTTGGCTCGCCTAGCTGTCGCCCACTCTCTGGTTCATGCCCATCTCTGGACATATCCGGCAGAACAAAAGTACATCACCTCCAGAAAGAACATTCCATGAAGGGAAAAACCGAACGTAACAAGAACGAAACATATTACACAATAATCATCTCCATCCAAGGTTTTATGCTTTATGCATGTCCATCTTGGGCCTTCTCTGGCGGTCAGGGGTAACAGAAAACTACCACAACTGTAACCTGAATTCTAACGGATGTGCAAACCTTTTGTAGCTATATATAGTTTGACTTGTTCAATTGCTTCCTCATTCCAGTTAAGTCTATTTATATACATTTTTTAATTTATATATCCATTGCCACCTTCGTTGTCTTATCCATATTATCTGAAGTCTACCTGTCCATTGCAGTCATGACACAGTTATTGTGGACCTGATTGATGGCACAATCTCGCAGCAGATAGAACAACTTCATTAAGTTTCCCAAGGGAGTTAAGGTTGAAGCTGAAAATGCACAAACAATATCAAATTGACTTATATCTAAAAGGGGCACCACAGCATTTGCTTTAAAAGGTATTACTGTGAGTGCTAAAAAATGCTTTATGTACTGTAAGTATGGCGAAGAGGTTGGGCAAGGGTCCCAATTTGGGTTAACCATGTGGTTTTAGAGTTAAGGTTAGAACTGGGCTAAGAGTTGAGCTGACAGATTTAATGGCTTTTGTTAAAAACAAGCCTCGGGGAAAAGAGTCGATGCAATGTCCTCATGAGTGAGGTAGGTCTGTGTGTGCTGGTGTGGTGGAATCCTGTCTCTGTCCAGAGTCTGAGCTGCAAGAGCCAATAACAAGGACGAGTAACACGGTTACCCTGGAGACCAGATCATGGACCTTTCCACTGAGTGGGAAAGAAAGACCGACAGAAAAATATGGAGAAAGACAGGGATAGTAACGATAGAGGGAAGTGCCACGAAACATGACACCAACCTGAATCTTTCCAGTTTGTCAGTGAAGCGGGCACCCAGAAATTCAGAAATACAACAGACCATAGCCATTCATCCAACAAATCCATCTTCAGTCAGTCAGACGGACAGCCCAAAGACCAGCCAGCCGGCTTCTCAGTTTGTCAGCCGGTTAACCAGTCCAGTCTGTCAGTCAGCAGGCCCCCCATCCAGCCAATTAAACACCTAGACTGTCAGCAAGACAGTCTGCGGATCAGCCGACCAGCCAGTCAGTCAGCTAGTCAGTCATCCAGCCAGGTACCAGTGTGTGAAGCGCCACAGAAGCGGAGCAGAGAATTAGGCCTATTAGCGCTATCTGTACATCCCAGCCTGCCAACCAGCACAGCCTGGCTGCTTTACCTTCAAAGCTGCTTCACTGTTCCTTCAAATCCGTTTTTCCTCGCTCCTTTCGCGTATCCTTTCAACCTTTCACGAGGCTGCTCCTTCAAATCCTGCGCCTGCAGAATATTCTCTCTCTCCACGTCTCCTTGTGATTTTGCGAAAGTCATTTATTTCACGTCTTTTTGTTAGCCTCCCGTTTGTCTCCATGCTTGCATTACTTCCTTTTTTCTTTCACTAAATGTGGTTCTCCGACGTTCGTAATGTCCCTGGCTTGCATTTGCCCCCCATCTCTCTCTCTTTTTGTTTCGCTTACATCGTCTTGTTCTTTTTTTTTTTTATATCTGAAGGCTCTTTACATTTTGAGACTTAATAATAATTGTTAGACTTATGGCAAAGGGTGGTTAATAGTCATTGCTTACGAACAGTTCATGGAAAAGGCATCAATGCTATTTACAATTAATGACAGAGTAGAAGAAATAATTGCTATCCAGAAATATTGAAGGAACACTACTACAACATAAAAGGTTTGTGTTTGTGGTAACCAAACTGAGTATTAAAATTAAATAACAGAAACACCCTGAAGTTTACAACTGATGTTTACAACTGATACAACAGCAACTTTAATCAAACTGCTTTTCTTTAACCTCCTCTCTCAGCAGCCCACTCTCTCCCTCATCTCGGCTCAACGTTTTCTGCCTCTCGTCCTCTACTCCTCTCGCGTACGTTGAATTCTCTCCAGTTCTGCGCAAAGTGGATGTAACATCTGTTGCCGTCTACCAGACAAACTCCCACGGGGAGAGCAGACCAGAGAGGAAGTTTTCTGCCGCTGAGTGCTTTCAGACACTCTCTGTGTTCTGTGGAAGCCGGGTGGATTTTGCCAATATAAACTGTTAAGATGAGTGGTGCATCATGGGACAGCACAGCGTTAGAGACAGGGAGGTTTCAGGTTCAGCTGCATCATCAACCAGGCATGTCACTGTTGAACATGATGCTACAGACATCTGTTTTCTCAGTTTAACAAATGGTTTCCCTTATTTAAAAAAGACCCTCCTACCCACACACAGTCTCATGAAGCCTAATAATAGTAATAATACGTTTCATTTATTGAGCACTTTTCAAGAAACTCAAAGATGCTTTTTCAAAACTATTCAAAAAAAAAAGATCCAATGGAGTAAAAAGACACTGAAGGCACAAGGTAGCAACAGACATTAAATCGAACATTAAAATCAGATCATGGAGGTAAATGGACTTTAAATTGGGGCTCTCAAAATACCAAAAATCAATTCATAATAATACTGAGCAGCAAAATATTTGGTGTCATATTTTGATGGTCATTGGAACTAGCTTCTTCTGACAACATTGTCCCAACTGAACTGACCATTTAAGTCCTTGGATGGACTATTAACCATCACCAATTTCGCAATTAGGACTGATTCACTTAATTAGCATAGCCACTCAAACTTAACCTGCATCATTTACATGTACTCGAGTGCAGTCAATTATTTCCTGCATATCCTGTGGATGAAGCTCAGCCACGCTTAGTTGTGCACCCAAGGCCATTCTCCTCAATAACTTACATAATGCAGGCAGGGCCTATGTCATACTACGGTATACTGCGTTTGTTCCTTTTACTTCTATCTTTGTGAAGGCCAAATCAGTTTTAGACATTAATGGTGAAGGCATACTGTATCGTAGCTGGTCTTACTTTTTCAGGGGGCCGTTTGAGGGCTACAGCTTGATTTTAGCATTAACCTAAGATTAAGGTTTTGTAGCTGACGGGTCTTTTCACCCGAATTCCCAAAATGACACGTTTCCTCCAACCACTAGTGTTATCTATTTGCCTAATGCTGGGCTCAGACCAAATAATATTTTAGCATAATAATGGCTGGACCCAACAGGTGTGCTCATTTTACCCTGTTTATTTGAGACTGTGGAAGACAAAAAGACTTCACTGCAGTGAGCACAGTATGTGCATGTGCGTGTACATGTCTGCTATACCTCTGTGTCTTAATTATTTTTAAAAGCCCATGCAGAAGCTCTGCTCAGCAGGTATGTTGGAGTGACGGCCCACTGTGGGAGCAGCACGTCCTTGCCCGGGAGGAAGAAACAGAATGAGGAAAAGCGAGTGAGAGAACTATGAGGAGTAGAAGAGGGACTGTAGCGTGAATTAATTCCGTAGCTTTAATTCCACCTCTCGGTCATCCCAAAGGGTTTACCCAATTGGGGTTTGAATCTATTTTCTGAGATTGACCGTTACATGGAAACAGGAGATGAGAATGAGGGGGCAGAGGATGATGAAGGGTAGGTGGAGAGAGTAGTCTTTAACCTTATATTTAATCAGGAAAATTCAAAGAAACACGCTTTTCCTGCAAAGCCCAGACTGAATCACTTTCAATCTGGGGGGGGGGGGGTTTGCAGGGAGATTTATTGGGAAGTGCAGCAACACTCTGTTAAGATCAATAACTAATCCATTATGAATTGCTTACTTTAGTCAGAGTTTCTTTGCTTTGCAGTGATACCAGAAGGAGGGAATGGTTGGACATATGCACACATTTACACATGGAAGCTGTCCAGTCTAAGTGCCATCCGCTTCTTTGGTGGCAACCGGAGTAGCTCAGGGCCCAGTTCCGGGCTCCAGAGTAGCTCATTTATGAGTATATTGAAATGCTGTACAGTACTGACACATGCTGAAAAATGTCCTCGAGGGCTGCCAATTTAAAAGGCTGTGTTCACACAAATAACAAAAACTGTTACTGCCAGAGTTATCTAACAGACTGTCCTCACCAGAAAAACTGGTAATTTGTGTACCGTATTTCCTCAGCTAGCGGCCAGGGGCTTTATTTAGCCGAGCTGCAGAAGGTACCAGGCCTTTATCTGAAGCAGGCCTGTATTAGAGGCAGGCCTTTGTTTCTAATTCCCTCTGTTTGATGAGTAGAATTGGTCCTATTTTAGTTCAAAGCATTGATCTGATCTGCTCCCATTTGCCCTGTTAAAGTTACTGCATCGCTGTTACTCAAAACTTCCTGTATCAGTTTCAAATTAAAAGCCTTCAAGCATCACAGTTCCTTGATATTATCCATTCCCTCCCTATACTTTGAGTACAATATACATAATGTGCAAATGCGGCTGCACACTATGAATATTTGCACTATGTATTTATCTAAATCTTCTTTTAGGTATCTTCAGGTTAGCTTATTTCTATCTGCTGGCACCAAAACAAATTCCTTGTTCACATGTACTTGGTCAATCAAGTCTGATTCAGATTTTCTTGACAAGTGATTTCTCCAAAATGCTTTTCTTTTTTTAAAGACTAAATAACAAGTGATCATGTCCTGCCGATAGGGGTCTCGGAAAACGCTTGTGCGTGTCGTTCTGGGGGGCAAACATACAAACAGTGTATGTTGTCCTCTATTTTGGAGGACACGTCGTGCCATTATTCTATGACAGCAATCTTTCTCTTACTGTGGGAGCCAAGTTACGTTGGTTTCCAATCAATAAATAAGTGCAGATTGTATTATGTCTACATAAGATGTGACTTCATTCAATAAGTTAATTAGTAGCAATTTGTTAAAAGTCAGTAATTTTTTGGTTTAATTCATGTTGATGTAAGCATGCTGTTTTGTAAAAAGTAACACTATCAGTGTAGGTTACTGTCGTTTCAAGAGAAATAGGTCTCTTGTGCTCATTGAGGGGAATTTGTTGGGACATGTTTGTGTTGGTGTAGCTCGGGCAGTTACTTGAGCCTCCCCTGGTTTTCTTACCGTAACACAGTTTGCCGATCTGCCAACTGTTTCTCAAGCATCAACCCGTCGGCAAAGTCATCACTCTGACAGCAGACAAGCATCGTCATCCACAAATCGAGAGGAATCTAAGTGATGGTGTTGGTCTGCCGCACATACAATCAAATCAGCAGGTACATTCACATACACGCGCACAAGTGCAGTCACCAGTCACCGTAACTGCATTTAAACAGACTGAGGTGTTTTGTCTTGTCCTGCTGTGAACGTGTGGCAACGACAAATGCAAAACGCATCATTCGTCACAAGACCGCATCTGTCCGAGGTGAATTATGAGGAGAGGAAGAGGTTTTAGCTATGCGGTTTTTTTTTAAGCTTAATTTGATTCTCTCTAGAATATACTCCTCGTTTGTTCTATTTTTAGAAAGCATAACCCTTCTTTTGAGACTGCCTGTCCTTTAGGGTATTTTAAATCTTCCAGGCAAACAAAAGGTTTTTCATCTAAATGTGAGATGGGCAGACTCCACTGTAGCTTCCTTAAATCTCACTTTTACAAGACGCTTAAAAATGTTTTTCTGTCCTTTTATAGCCTCACTGTCGTATATTTCCTTTTTTATGTCACCGTTTCAACATACTTCAATTGTGCTTGTTTCAACATCATCATTTTAATATTTTTGTATGTTTTGCACTTTCATCTGTGATAATTCAAGAGTTTATTCTTTTTTTTTTACCTGCCGTACGAGATCATCTCTCTTTGCTTTTTCTGAATTATCGTTCTGTAAATCCTTGTATCTGGAAAGCAGTTTGTGACTTTGCTTGATGTGCTTGATATAAATCCAGTTATTAATATTATACATACACGCAGAGAAACATCCTGGTGACGCCTTTTGTTGAGCTGTAAAACTTGACAAATAAACAAACGCTACTAAGTAGTAGCTTGTTCTCATCTTGGGACAGTTGCAAAATTTAAATCGTCTCTCATTTACGGATCTGGCTGCATGCTTTTATCTCTCCCCGTCTTGAATTTTAGAACCTGCTCCCCGAGACTCCTCACTGGTGCCAACAAAAGAAGCTACACCTCCCCTGCACGGGCCTCTGTTACCTGGCATTGCACCCAGACAGCCCTCACTCTATGTGTGAGCGAACTGTAAGCACGAGTGGACTGCCTAAAGGGAAACACTAAAAGGGTTTATCAAAATCTTCTGAAGTGGAAAACCATTTGGGTTACTTAGATCTGACAGTTTTACTCTAATGCACTCCGCAATCCCAGTTAAAATCTGTAATTTCATCCCCATTATCCACTCAAAACCGCATTAACCTCACTTCTCTTTTGGGTCTTTTTTTTCTCTCCAAAATCTGGTTTTATGACCCAATTTTTTTATCAAAATAAAGAAGGTGTAACTATTAGTGTAAATTCTGCTCTGTATGAGTAAACTGAATGATGAGCTATCACTAACAAGAGAAAGCATCAAGGTACAGGGAGTTCTGACAAAGACAAGAAAGAAACTCTAGTTGTTGTCCACACACTTTACCATCATCATCGCATTACGCTAGAGGGTGGATCGGGTCTGGTTCAGTTTGGAAATTATGTCCCGGTCGGGTTTGGTCACGTCATACTTTACATGTCGCTTCCTGTTCAGTGCTGGGGTTTGTTATTTAACAACACATGAACGCGACACACCTAAGCTAAGAATGGAGGACGTCAGAACTACAGAAAACCATGCAGATTTGCTTCAGCTTACTGGGTTAATCGGGTCGGGTTCAGACATAAAAAACGGTTACTACTCTCTCAGACTGAGGTTGGCTTTGGAAAGGAATATGCGGCCCGAGCCACACTCTACATCACACCTCACCACAGGAGGAGCCCCTTTTTGTTACCTACGTTACATTGCAGCAGGGTGTTTTGCACTCGAACCTCACCCTCCACTCAGCAATCCCTGTCAAGCTGCACTCGAGCAAGGCACCACCTGCGCCAAAGTCAGCCAGTTAAAAAGAGGTCGTGGTTGCACTTCACGGCTTTCACTACCGAATGTGTGTAACCACGTTAATGTGTAAGTGGAGTGTACTTGAAAAAGCGCCAGCGCTCTGCTGAATTTCCTTGAATTTAATAACGGACAAGAGGTAGTAATAAGGAGAGAACAGGAGAGTGACAGAATATAAGAGCTGTGTGAACACGAAAAACACCGATAAGCATTTTGCAGCTTTAGTAGTGCAAAGAGAGTGAATAACAGAGCAAGAGAGAGTGAAGCAGACACAGATGAAGAGAGACAAATCGAAAAACAAAATTCTGCTGAGGACCCAACATGCCCTCCACACAAAGAAGTAAGAAGCCCAGCAGCCTGAGAACAGAGTGCGTCAGGCAGACGCTGTGCTGTGAGCTCTGGTGTTCCTGAGAGTGTGTTTGGCATGTTGAGGACATTGGCAGCTTCTGCTTAGATGCAGTTTTCCGTCAGAATCCCATCTGCAACAGCACAAACAGAATTATGGATGCTGGACTGTCTGTTTCACAGTTAGTGAAGTTCTGACTGAGGCAATCCAACAGCATTTGCGTGTGGTGTACACCTGCATTGTCAAATGTGCATCAGGTGTTTGCAGGTGGATAAAAACACTCCTACCACCCTCTTCTTCCTTTGAAATGCATCTTGTAGGTTCCTATTGGACCATTTTCATTGTTTTTCTCTTTCACAAAAACTGAATGCTTCTGTTTGGTGTGGTGAGAGAAAAAATAAAATAAATAAATAAATAAATCGGGCCATGTTTTTGAGCTCTTCCAGCAGACACATTGCTTTAAAATGCAGTCTGTCTTTTATTTTGGTTTAAGTAGGACATGGACATGGCAAGAATTGATTAAGAATGTTTTACAGACATTACTTTTTTATTTTAAATGAAATAATTTTACGTGTTTGTATTATTAATTATTCCATTTTATTTTCAGTATTATTCATAAATTATTAATTTATTATTAAAAATTACATTTATAATTTATAGTCATTTTCTTGTTCATATCCTATTATTATTTCATTTTATTTTTTGTCCTTTTCATCTATTTATCTGTTTTCTAGTCTAGTTTTTATTTTAACTTTATTTTCCTACTTACTCTTAGTTATTGTTTATATTGTTACAGCTTAAATTTTATTTTATTAAATTTTTATCTTTCATTTTCTCGCGTGCACTGGTTCATATTCACTTTGTTTCAATTTTATTGTGTGTCTTTCTGTAGTTTTTATGACCTTATCTGATCATCTGTGAAGCACTTTGAGCTGCACTTACCTGTATGAAAGGTGCCATACAAATAAAGTTTGATTTGAAATGACGTAGACTGAGGTAGATCAGACCCTAACCCCTTGCAGTGAGTAGTCAATGACAATTCTTTTCATATCAGAGACAGAACAGGTGTTACATTGCATACACAGCTGCACCATGAAGAATAATTTTATTTCTATTTTTTTTAAAAACCCGACTTGAACCCGACTCCAAAATAGAAAGCAACATGATGGAATCTCTTGGGCCATGTTAGATGTAATACCTCGTGTGTTCTGCCATTACCATTAAAAACAATATCCATACAATTCATTGTCAATTTTTTGTGGTTTTTAGCATGTATTCAAGGTGAACTTTGTTTATTTCCCGATTTTAGGTGGATGGTTGCAACAGGACAAGAGTACCCAGAAGGTGATTCAGTGAAAAATGTTAAACTGGACAAGCTTTGATTTACAGAATCATAGCCTGAAGGTTGTAGGAAGTTGTGCATCTATGGTTGGGGTGTGATGTGCAGAGGAAACTGAATTAAGCAGCACTACACTGCTTAAATCAAGGCCCAGTGGGATGAAGTGACATATGTCACATCTGACTTGAGGCTACGCTCATTGGCAGCTGAGGGAACGATAATCTCACGCTCTGCTTTTTTAGTGATTGCAAACCTGTTCAGCATTGTGTGTGTGTGTGTGTGTGTGTGTGTTTTATCTCATGCCAAAGTAGCAGCTTGGAACTGAAGTGAATGTCATTGTTACGTTCTCTCCTGCAGCCACTTTCACAGAGAGACAGACAAGCAGGGCATCTTCAGGTGCAAACTTAAAACTTGTAAAAGCTAACAGGCACCGACTTTTTAATTATTTTGGCTCTTAAAGCTGCTGGCAAAAGCTGACTTGTTTCTGTTTGAACTTTGCTAATAGAAGTGACTTGATCTTGGTATTATACCACCCCACTATCACGGCACAGAAATCTGTCAACGCAGGACGAAGCATGAGACCTCTAGTGACGGGAAGACATTTGAATACTTTAAACATTACACTCAAAATGACAGTAATCAACAAGAATACGAGTAGCTCTGTAAGGGCTGTACTTGCTTTGAGCTAAATGCTACTGCTACACAGTGAAGATGGTGAGAGTGCTGGAATTTGCACACCAAACATAAAGTACAGCTGAGGCTGATGGAAATGTTGCTAGTGTTGCAGTGTTGAACTAATTGTGACCTGATGACGGTGCTTGATGAAAAGGGATCATCCAAATAAGCACAATTCATCCTGACCGGGGGACATAAGTGAGATTCTAATGGTTTTGGTTCTTTTATTCCTCCATTGAGTTCCATAAACACCCCACTCTTCTTCATCTTGGCCTCACGATTCACTGTTCCTCCTTTCTTTATTTTAAGTTATCTGGAACATCCTTCATCGTGGCCTGAAGACGTCTTTGCTTCTCCTCCCTTTTTGCTTTTTTTCTCTGCAGCTTCCATAATTACCCTGTCTGCATCGTAGTCTCGCAATTCATGACTTCTTCTGCTCCTCCTCTTTTTTAAACCTCTGCCTCAATTCAGGTGAATCTTACCTTCCACACTCCTCTAGCACCTTCACTACGCCTTCTCTTCTCTTCTGCTTTCATCCCTCTAGCTTCCATGAAAGCTTTTTCCCTCACTTTCTTGGCCTTGAGATTCGTGACACCTCCTCTGATCTGCTGTTCATCCTCCTCTTACTATTTTTTTCTATCTTTTCTCCACTGCTCCTTATGAAAACTTTCTTCTCTTCGCCTTTGCGTCAAGATATCTTTTTTTTCCCTCTCTCTCTCTCTCTCTTTTTCCTTCATCTCGCCTCCCATTTGACCATCAGTGGCTGAGCTGCTATTCCGTCAAATCAACAGACCCTTCTGCCTTGGGTTTCTGCTGTGTTTTGCATTCTCGTCTGTTTTCTCCCTTTCTACATGGTCTGCCTGGACATAGGTCATATTGCTTTTCCCTCAGTCTATTTATTACACACATGCACTGAGGGGAAGCTCTCTTCTCTGTCTACATAGCACATAGGTACACTTTCTTTGCACTCTTTCCTCTCCCTCCAGGGCTTAATTGATAGTCTGGATGTGTTTGGAAAAAGCCTCATCTGCCAAAGTAAAACTGTGAAACTGCAGGAAGACTAAGGGCTTGTTAGTGGGGCAGCGCAGAGTGTAGGAGCAGCTCCCAGTCTGCAGAGCAATCTCAGATGGGGCAGGGGAGGTATGAAGGCTTTGGGAATTCATCTGGGTACAAAGAATATTTAGAAACAGAAGTTCATAAGAAAAGATACCTTCTGTAGCTGGCATATAGATTGAAGGTACTGGCTGTCAATAACCATGTCACCGATTGGCTGTGCTACAGTAGGTACACACCAGGCTTAGCTGAGGAGGTACATCCGATCCCAGCAGCTTCCCTTTGTCTTCTAGCAGGTTTGGTTATCGAGTAAAAGGATCCGAATCTAATCCATTTCATTGGTAAGAAAAAGCTTATTGATTACAGAGAGCAAAGTTTCAGACCTTGCACCATGTGGGTGTTCACACTATGACCTTTCACGCCACAAGACTCCACAACTCCACGTGTCACATGTGTGCACCTGGCTGCAAAAAATGTTGCCTGATGGCTGACAGAGATTAGAGGGTGATTTGGGCAAGATATGCATAGGGGGGGAGTAAAAAATTACAGAACACCATCAGTTACGCAATACATTTGCTCAATGCAGCTCAAATCTGATAAAAAAAAATTAGGATTTTTTTTGCAGCCAGGTTCACATGGATTTCTGGTTCTGTTTCAGTAAGCAGGATCGCAGCTGATAAACTAACCAGTACCCAATCCTATTCAGTGGCAGAGGGAGGACCAGGCTTAAAGACGGAATCCTGGATGGACTTTTAATGATGCCCTGGCAGCCAAGATGTTGCTGCATGCTTGTGTTCTGTGCTGGGTGGATTCAGCTGCTCCTGAGGAAAGCGGACCATCCAGTAATGAATGAACAGCTGCTCCTCAAGTCGCATGAGGCAGACCAGACTGGACTTACATCAATTCGTAAGTCTGTTGCTCAGGCCCGGCAGACTCTGAAGACTCCACGCATGCATATCGCCACACGCATCTGACATCAATCCTGGGATTTGGATCTTTGAACAGCCGCTGCTTTACAACTGCTTCCTGGAGAATACAGCCCTGCCCGCTGCCAGTGGGACGCTGGTGGTTATTTGACACGCTGAGGGAAGTCAGCAACTTCAGGTCCTCCGGGATGCCGTCCAGGATTCTTGATGAGGTCTGTGAGTCCCTGCCTGCACTACTCAAGTGGAGAATCGTGCTCTAGTTGACCAATGGGATGGTGACCAAGAGTACATTTCCAACATTAATGTCACTCCTGCTGTTGAGAGGTGGTAGGGGGAAGAGGGGCTCCTACCGTTACTGGCCTAGTTTAGTGGAAGTAAACTGCAGCAACATGTCATACCAAAGCTTTTTGGCAGGGGGGAGAAGGTCAGGGTTTTGAGTACTGTACTGACTAAACTAAATTCAATAGGACTAACACGATTGAGCAAAACCGATCACCTTACACCTATTCTCAGATCCAGCTACACACTTTTCCTTCTTCTGCTACATTGTCTTGCTCCTCAGTTTGATATTTTTGTCAGGAGGTCAGAAAGGTACTACTCTCAGACCTCTTAGGGGCCATGTGCCCCCCCCCCCACCTCCATCGGTCCACTCTCCCTGGTGAGAAGGTCAGAGATGTTTATGGGGCTACACTGCTGCGTTTAGACTTCTCCTCTCATTCTATTCTCCATTTTGCCTCCAAAAGTTAGAATTTGTTCAGGATTAAATAGAGAGATGAATAACGGATAGGGGGTCAGGGGTGGACAGATGTTGTCCTGAACACGAAGGGGCTGCTGGCTGCTTGGCTCAGGGTGGAACATGCTTTTAATAAACTGACTGAAAACCTGAAGACCTTCACGGTCATGTGGGGAATTGGAGGTGATGATTAGTTCGCTCTGAGCTTCTGATCGACTGATGTTTGATTGGTTTGTTATCCGCGTGTGGGTGGACGGGTGGGTATGTGGAAGGGGGTTATATGGTTAGTGGACTACCTACCTACCTCAGGAGAAAACCTGGCTTTCCCATGCACACAAAAACATGCACCGCTGCTGTGTTCTGAGAGACGTCAGGCTCAACAAAGAGGGGCTGTCTCTAAAAAGGACACAAGACAGGCCCAGAGAGACAGAAGGCTGTGTGTGAGTGTGTGAGAGAGACTGAGGAGGGAATGATGGCGCGAGCGACTGAGTGACAGAAGGAGATGACAGCAAACAAGTGGAGCCGAGAAGCTGTGAAGTGGTCCTGAAGATTACTTATCCTGACACCTACTCTAACTTCCCCCCCCCCTCACATCTCTTGCACATTCTTTCTACGTTCATCCTTGACTTCTGCTGTACTGATATTCCTGATTTTGCCTCCTCCCCCCCATTCTTGCATCTGCTCTTTTCTCCCCCATGTATTAATCATCTTTTCTGTTGTCTTTATACTTCTCTGCCTCTCCCTTCGAGGATTGTTTTGTACTGTTGCCCATGTTTTGTACTGTTGCCCAGTAAAATTAAAATGTTCAAAACCAGTTCGTTCAAGTAGGACTCAAGACACCAATAAAGAAAGCAGTAAATAACATTACCGCTTTGTTTATTGGTGTACATGGACATATTCATGAACATATTCTGTGTCTGTGATTGCATTTGGGTGCAAGATATATCCTGGCATACGCATGGATGAGTTTGAGTATTTGTATTACTGAATGCTTGTTTTTGTCTGCATGCAAATACATATGTATATTGTGACGACCCAGGTCGTGGGTGTAGTCTTTGTGAATGGAAAACACAAAATACCAGTGGTTCTTTCTGGAATTCGTTTTATTTGATCGCTCGTGGGTTGTTCAATGCTCTCTCGTATTTGTTCTCTCTCCTTTCTCTTCCGCCT
>JAVQJF010101024.1:0-47570 GCA_036023855.1 Gadopsis marmoratus | reverse complement strand
ATTTATTGGATTCAGATCTTACCGGGCCATATTTAAAGCTACATCTTTAGTATGTTTTGCCCAGGTATTATGCTGTGGCCCATCTAACAGTGTTTTCCTGATTTAAGATATGTGTGTTTGATATGAAGTGGGAGAAGCCATGAAGTCACACACACACACACACACACACACACACACACACAGGGCACAGAACACTATCAAGCGAGGACACACACAGAAACTCACCTTCTTATTTGATCTAAATATGATTGCTAAAATGATGACTGGGGTGTTACCAATATGCATGATGTCAAAAGTAATTTCCAATAATAACCATCAAAATGTGAGACTAAACATTTCACCTCTCTATTGCAATCAGCTGGCCTGAGCAATACACTTTTTTTTTTGAAGTGTAAATCCTGTTCATTCCTGATCATTTTGGGCTGTTATTTTAATTCCTGCTGTTCTGTCTCTCTCCCAACCTTAGATTGCTGGAAGACCACAATGGACAAAGGGACAATTCTTATGCACTAAAGGACACACTGGCCGAGTAGCGGCCTCGATATGACACATGGGAGCTACCTGGCTGCTGCAGTGGGAGCTGCCAAGCTGTGGGACGTGGCTGTCGTTTTGCACAACTTTGTTTTTACGGCGTCTGAAAGACTTTATGCAAAACTTCTAGATGCAAAAGGCACTAACGAGACTGGCCTGGTCTTGTAAAAACGGCCAACGAAACTGTGTATGGCAATCGTGTAGTGTAGCAGACCTATTTATTTCTCTGTGTATTTATTACTTTGTTATGCTGTCCGTTTGTTCATTATTGGATGTGCTTCCCCTCTGAGTGTTTGTCGCTACATGTCTCGCTGTGGCTTCGTGTCACTCCGCCTGATGTAAAAGAGAAAAGCGTGTCGGACGTTCCGTCGGCCACAGGACGGACTGGACCCCCCGCGTTGCGTGTGGACCTGAAGGTGTTTGGTCACCCGTGTTAAAAACTGTGAGGTTGTTTTTGTTTTTTGTTTGTTTTGGTCTTTCTAAGAATACATTTTTTTTGTTGTTGTTTTGTTGTTGTTTTGTTTTCCCTCCCAAGAGCTCGCGTTGTCTCTGTCTGTGTCCCGGTTCTTCATGGAGCCGATCGGCCAATTAAAAGGCGCGCGCGCGCGCGCACGTGCGTTGGCTCAAAGGCTGGCGGAAGGTCGTAATCCAGAGGTCGTAATCCAGAGTGAAATCCACGAGTTGTCGGCGTCTGATCGCAGGCAGCATCAAACACGTTGCTCCGGCTCCGGCGGCAGGACGTGGGCGCCGCTTCGTCCCGCGCTGGACGCTGCGTTCGTTTAAAAGAAAAGGGGCCATTTGCGGGCTGAAACCCGGCGGAGGGATTCACGTGGTCCGTCCAGGTCTCAGCTGCGGTCTGATCGCTGTGACGCCTCGCACTTTCAAACTTTCTAAAATCCTCATGGTTCCGCAGCGGACGACAGCGGGCTGCATCTCTAGATTCTACAAAGAAAATAATAATAATATTCATCTCGGCTGGTCTGTGAACCTTTTTTTTTGTTGTTGTTTGTTTTGTTTTTTTCACACTTTACACAAGAAACGTAAAAATGCGACGTGTCTGCCTGGCTCATTGTTTAAATTCTTTAAATGATACTGTTAAAATCAACGATTTCCTTGCTGTCTTCTTTCTGACTTGATCCCTCGTCTTGATCCCTGAAGCCGGTGAGTTGTTTTTACATCAGCAGGTAGATTTTTAGATTTCAGGACTCACCGTCAGTTGAGGTCGTGTTTGTGGGATTATGCTTGTAATAAAAGTTTTTTTTCTCTCTCTTCCGTATTGGGGCAATTCTGACTCAGTGCAGATGTGTCCTTGGCCAGTGGCGGAGCTGTCAGTAAAGCTTGGTAAATCCAGGGGAATCTACACGATGAGGAAGGTCAGCAACAATAACTTAGGCCCATTTAGAGTTTTCCCGGTTCAATTTTGCCTTCCGTGTGAATCTGAGAGATCTGCTGTGAGGCTGAAGTCAAAAGCAAATATATCTTTTAATATAAAACGTCAAATAGATCTATTTAAAGGTGTGAATCTCTCATTACTGAAGAACTTCGTGAGCAATAAAGAGGACACGTGTAAGTGACGATTGGCATCCTTAACAGTTGATAATATATTTTCGGATGAAGGTCACCAGTAAGAGATTTAATAAAAGGGGCTGGATGCATTCCCTTTACTTAAAGTAGCACTGTGCAGAAAAAAATACGTTAAAAAAAAATAGATGTTCAGCAAAATTTATGGAGGGGAAAAAAAAAAAAGAAGGTACCAGCTCGCCCCACTTGATGTGAGTCAGGGATGAGAGCTCTTTAACCCATCATGAAGTCTCCAAGTCTGGATCGCTCACTAGGCCGGTACAGGAGCAGGGTGCCTGTTAATGACGAGCTGCCAACAGGGGGCCCCCTGTTCTTCTCCTCCTTCTCCTCCTCCTCGGCAGTAATCAGTCCTGACGCCTGGTGCGTTGCGCTTTACATTAAAATGTAGGGTCGGCGTGCATGAGATATTTACAGCCGAATTTAATTAAATCGGAGGCTGCAAAGAAAATCTGCCTTGTGCTGCCGAAGGTAATGATGCATGCGCAAATGGGATTCCCACCGCGGCGGCGCACCTGGGGGAAGGCGCAGATAATGGCCATGATGGGCTCATATAGCAGCGTCTGCCCAGAGCAGCTAACAGGTCAATTAGTCTGTCCTATACACAGGGTTGGAGAAGCTGACAGTCAGGAGACACATCAGTCAGATGCAAATGGAAGCTGGTCTGGATGCCACGGATCAGAAACTACATTAATGCTACTCATGTCTGTAATACACAGGGAGGAAACCAACACTTGAAGAGTGAAATAACATAACCTACAGTGAAAGTATGGATAAATCAAGTAGATGTTTGGCAGACCTTTTGTTTTTTTGGTGTTATTGGTGGTGGACACATTGTGGGAGGGGGCAAACACAAGACGTGTTGTTTGCTTGACATCTTTAATCTGAAGGGGAGACAATGTTACAGAATAATAAGTTCCACGTCCTATATGTGCACAAGTAAATCTCCCTAATGCGCGCCTTCCTCTGGGCGAATTATGGTTTTCATCATGGGGCGAGGGAGATGGTGGGTGCCTATGAGAGCATGTTTGCATAATCCAAAACAGATTTGAGATAATCTGCGAATGAGGCACAAATATGCAAAACAAACAACAACAAAAAAAGAGAGAGAGAGAAACAAGCTATGGTAAACAGGAATCCTTAAATAGGTTTGTCATTATTAATCTGTGACCGTCCCTTGTAGGAAACCAGAGGGTGTCCTTACACTCATACGTCTGTTGATATCACACTCGTCCATAAGTGTACATTCAGGCAACCCCCCCTCCTTAACCCCCCCACTGTCATGGATCTGGGCCAAGTTGCTGCAGCTCTTTTCAAGTCAAGAGGCCAGATGACTGTCAGAAATGACAGGTGTTCTGTTAGAGTCAATGTTTGGGACATGTAACACTTCCACATATACAGTACGTACGGAAAAAGAGTTATAAATCTGAACTGGATCACTTTAAGGTAGAGTGTTACCCCCCCCCCCCCCCCATGCATAAATACATTTCACAGTACACACTCACACGGTACACATCTTTGACAGCTGCATGGTGATTTTTCCTTTACGTTCAGTTTTGTAGGTCACCTTTAAACTTGGATGTGTTTTTGCTGTGCACTATAAATGTTTTTACAACGCAAGGGAATAATATTACCGATCAGTCTTTCCTGCATGATGGTCTGCTATTTTTTTCAGTCTCTCACACAAAGCAGTAGTGGAAATCTGTGTTGAAAGTGTAGCCATTCAACACCAACTTTTTAAATCAGTCAAAATGACAACGTGTTCTCACATGCAATGCATAAGGGGGCCCACGCATGCCTTCAGGTGTTTGCATTTGTTTGCCAAGGCAGTGTCGAATGGGTGTGACACTTTCAACTGTGTTTGTACGTTGTGTTTTAAGAACGTAAGCGTGCCATTTTCACTTCCTTAGCATATCCGGCTATAATGTCTGCTTTGTAATAATGTAAGCTTTTTGTAGCTCAGCCTTTTTGGACTGCAGGAAACCTCATGTGAATTTGATCAACTCTGGGTTCGAGGACAATGCTGTCTGACATGTGTCGGCTTAATGCCTACGTGTAACTTAACATATAAAATATACTGCAGACGTAAAAAATAATGGTGAGATAAAGAGGCTTGAGTGGAGTGGGCGTGAAGCATCTAAGCATTACGTGTCCTTGTTTTAGGCATTTGCTATTTTTATTGCTTTTTCTCTTAACCAGGGTCTTAAATGGGCTGCGACCAGTTAAACAATGACTGTTACTGTGGTACGCTGTGTGATATAATACTATAGGTCACTGAGGGGTTAACATCTGACAAAGCACTGTCAGGAACATCCATCACATGTGCACTTTACATATAGGCCTCCACTTAATGAGCATGTGCCTACGACGTAAGAGAATATGAATTATTATTCTGACATGATAGCAATGGCCTCTTCATATAAATAGGAGACACAACAACAACAACAACAACAACAACATCTCAAACAATAATTTGCCCTCTAGTCCGACAAAAGAGCCAGCATGGAGGTGCCGTTTGATGTGTCCCACGCTGGGCAGCTCAGGCTCATAAAACAAAGTCTTTGTACCAGTGGCTCAGAGTTCAGGCGAGGAGGACAATATACACACTTCATTAAATTTTGTCAAAAGGCGCAATGAAATGTGTGTGGGACATTGTTTCTGTGCATGTCCCTCTCCATGGAATTTCTGATTGCTGATGTTGCTACAACGTCTCCGCTAATGAGTCTTGTCAAAGACATTGATGGACTTGGTGGAATGGCCAGAGAGGGGATGAAAAGCTGGCTTTGTGCGGTTTGCGTAGATGTTGCATCGTGACCCCTGCGCTTCTTTCTATACCCTGCTCGACCGGCGCTGTACGTGTCCGGAGAATTCCAGGCCCCCGTTCCATCATCAGTGCTGCACTCGAGGCCGAGTTATCTGCTCCGGCACCTTTGCCTTTTTCATACAGCTCCCCAAACGGATCCCAATGTACCAGGCTGGAGAATGGCACAAAGTGATGTTAGTGCTGCCATTTCCCAGGGACTTGATTCTGTGTTTTGGACCTCATTCCCTTTAGAGTAAGTAGGGTATTTGGAGTCTTCTCTGACCTGTTAAGTTTGGGAATAAAGATCTGTTTCAGCCTAATTGTGAATGTGGTGGCTAGCCCCTAGCTCAAATGATACTACAGTACGAAGGTAAGAGTCACCCTGTAACAAAGCTTTCATGGCTTCTGCCGCTTTCCCAGTGATTCTCCCCTGGTGTCAGTTCCACTGCTAAACCAAAGGGCAAGGTCAATCCCACTCTTGGACCATCTGTAACTACTGGAAGGAGTACAAATGTTACTCAGGGGATAATATGAGAAAAGATTGCCGTGTTTCCTTTCAACACAAACAGAAAAAAGCAGGTCAAGAAGCTCCAATCACCCAACAAAAGGCTAACCCACAAGGAAACACAATGAAATAAATTCCTGCTGAACGCCAACACGAGAGGAGCTTTCATGTGTGGCCTGAATCTCTCTCTACATTGTACCCGTGGAATGCTAAACTGTGTGCGCGCCTGGTCCTGTTATCTTGTTTGTTCTTTTATGTTTGTCTGCTGGACTGGCAGTGTTCGGTTGCTGACCCCAGGTTGGCGTCACCAACATCAGAATAATCTTCTGTGTCATTTTAATGCCCTTTAATAATCCCCCCGCATCTCATTTTTTTCTGTTTTTCTTCTCCTTTTAAGTTGGCCATCTTTTGGCCACCAATGCCTGCTGTTCAGTCTTTTGCCTTTTAAACAGGGTGTGTCATGCTGACCACAGAACAGGAATAAATCTACAAATTCTACAGTCTCTACAAACCATGCAGCTTTTGCAAAAGTTAAAACACATTTTAGCAAGTAAGACACCTTGTATGCAATTCTATAAAAGAGGAGGCTGGAGGCTGGCAGAGGCTGTGTACTGCCACTAAAATAACATGAAAAGTAGTGTTTTGGCTGAGGTGGTGGTGGAACATTAGGCATGTTCATTTACCTTCTGGCCAGGATCATTTTACACCTCATGCATACTTTCTGCTATTCATAAAGTTTGATATAATATATAAAAAGAAAATATATAATTGGATTATTTCATCATAACTACACCGTACCCTTTGTTGATAATCCTGTTTGAAGCTAACACTGAAAAGAATAGCTATCACCTACAGTACATAACCTGCCCAGCATCAAGACGGCAAACAAAAGTTAGCAACTTGCTGGTGAACAGTGGAGCAATTAGGAAATAAATACCCAGATATTTTCTCCAACGTTTGTGGAGACCAAAACAAAGCAAAAGTTAGAGTGAATATTTGACTTAGTAAATAGGCTTATGTTGCTTCATGTCCGCCAGACGTGGAAGTAGGCAGTTTAAGAGTCCGGGGATATGGCAGTGGCTATGTATTTGTCGGCTTGTTGCGATGTTTTTCTGCCATTTGGTAGCCAAATATTGATCAGTGCAGCTTTAACCTTGAATTCAGCTTAAATTGTTTTAGTTGCTATGACACGACTTGAAGCTTTACTTGCAACCGAGCTGTTGCCCATATACACAGTGTAAAATGTGAATTGAACATTGTATTGAAACAAAACGGCCATGCACGATGGAGCTCAGGCTGCAGAATGTGCATTCAGCTGTATGTTTATATAAAGGGATGGGATGATGTTCCACTGCTTCTCCTTGTTTGTTCAGAGGAACATTCAAAACTACAGTACATAACTGGAGTATAGTGCCCCCTGCTGAAACATCGTTTTTTCACTTAGTATGGTGTTTCTGTGGTCTCAGGTTTTTACAGAAGGGACGACAATAATATAATTTTGCAGACATTCTGAAAATGTTAAATGTTTAGTTTTATGATGTTTATTAGTATTTTCTTGTCCCATAGAGATTCAACAATATCATTTAGTAACTTCATGTTACCCGGACACATATCCCATTCAGGGTTGAATTTTTGGTTAAGGCTGATTTAGGATGGTTTGGAGAAGAAATCATGTCACACTAGGTTTATTTTTGTGAAGCTGTGCAGGTGACAGCCTCCGGAGCTGTTCATTTGGACTGCAGACAGCAACAATGTTCAGCAACAGTATTCTGCAAAGCAGCAGCACTATCAATTCTCTTCAATTTATGTCTCCAATTTCCTGAGTTCAGCCTGTGCCAGCACCACTGCAGATTTGACAGATGAAGTCCAGCATGTGAAGCCAGCAGCTTGTCTCTCTTGGAGACTCTACACCTGACTGTTTTTTTCCCTTCTTCACAGATATGCAGCACAATGAGGAGCTGTAGCGGCAGCACCTATAATGAACACCGTCCTCCACCTGAACACAGAGTATTTCCACTACATTAGTTTCATTGGCATCATGCGGGCAGGAGGAAAACTCACAGCAGGGCTGTGTAACAGTATGGTGTCGACAGCACTCTTCTCCACTGGGCTCTGCTTGGGGGCCTGCCTCTCTGTGTGAGGCTCCTGTGTAGGATTAGACACTGGTGTGCAAGTCAAATGGTTGCTAGCTCTAATGGAGTCTCCACACCTGCCTGATGTCTACATCAACTCTGTTTTCTGTTACTCGTGGCCCTCGTATATCAAGCAGACACACCAAGGAATGCAGAGGCGTTTCCAAGAACATTTTCTCCATGATTACAGACCGTATCATTACTGTGACAATGCTGACCTCAAAAACCTATTCATGCAAAGTGACTAAAAATTACAGAAGATGCACTTTGAAGCAATTATGTCATGTTGAATACCTACAGAAGGCTCCAGAGCAAAAAGCAAAAGTAATTTAAGATGCTGGAGGGAGCCTCGTGGCCTGTAAATCAAATTGCATCCTTTAATACATTGCATGGAGGTCATGAAATGTGAAATATGGCTTTGTTTATCACAAACAATCCGAGTGGGCTCTCACCAAGCGGCATCAACGCATGGGCCGTAAAGTGGCCAACAACAAGCAAGCAGGGTGGCTGACAACAAGGCGTTGTTGTGGTAGCGGTGGTGGCGTGCCAGTCGTGACGCGGCTTTGATACGGCGGAGCAGTAAGAGGCATCAAAGAGGGGGCAATCGAAACACGCTCCACATTCTACAGCATCAAGGTAAACAGCTGAGGGGAGAGGAGGAGGTGGTGGAGAGTTTGAGACGGGGGAGGAGGGAGCAGTGGAGGGAGGTGACACGCAGACCACACATTTTCAAAGTTCACGCTTAAACACAGTACGCTCATAAAAGTACAGGTCCCATTATTCACGGGTGGGATTTCTCTCTCTCTCTTATAGCATGCAGGCAAACAGCCCAAACCCCCAGGGCTGTGTCAAATGATGGAGCATCATAATTACGCCCTTTTTATTGGCCATCTTATTCCAGCTATGACTGATGCAGCTCCCAACCCTAAGTGTTTCCATTTGCACTTTCATGTGGCAAACGAGCAGAGAAGCCACGGCTCGCCTGCCTTTCAAAGGTGGGCTGACAAATATTTATGGCCTGACGTGAAGTCACTTTTAATCAGAGCTGGTGACCTGTTCCTGAGGAATCTGGCCGCTGGAACATGCTTATCTCCTCAGTAATAAATGAGCCTTCAAAGGGCCCACTGTGCTTGCATTATGCGGTTGTCTAAAAATAATAACTGACACATTTTTTTAGAATCACTCATAATCAAGAGCCCAGAGGAGGCAAATGCAGATCCCTGCTGTAACATGGCAGAAATAAATCAATGACCTCCCTCTACTGGTCAGAGGCCAAACTACAGTATAGTGAATTTACCAGCTCTCTGACTCTGCCGTCATGACCAGGGGGAGAAAAATGCAGGTAAGGTGAGCCAAGGTTTGTCAAGGAAATATTCTTGTAACATAAAATGTACTTTATGTTACAAAAATAATTTATTTTATATCTACATATTTAAAATATTACATTTGCTTTATGTGTCCTTGGAAATAAATTTAAGCCATGCACACACTGAAGGAAAAAGGATGGAAACTGATATATTACACTGCAAAGACAAATGATCCACATCCTGTGAACCCAAATCCCAAATCCCTTTAATGCTCATGGATAACTTGCATTACCCAGCACCAGTCAAAAGTAAAGACGAGTCCTATCCATTTTAAAAATGCGTTGTAAATCCTCTGTATATTACTGTGGGCAGCTGAGGATGTGATGGATGGCAAAGGAAGCCAAGAAGAGATTTGTTGATGAGGCACTATTAATAGAAATTACCTCAAACTTCATATCCAAACCAGGCGAGATGCACTGCAATCCTTTGCTTTGGTTTAACTTCTTCACTATTGTCCCCGTCTGCGATGCCGCGCTGTGTTTTATGCTGTCTAGTTTGAAATCTAGATTTATGACACCAATATGTTCTTTTCCATGCTTTAACAGCCTATAAGGCATTATGGGAGGGCTCCCTTAGTGAAAACAGATATTTTCCTCCATATTAGGAGTTATGGGGAGAGTGATCCTTAAAAATGAAAGCCATAAATCATTTCCCTCCATGATTATGCCATTAACAGGAGCATGGTTTTGTCGTTTAGGTCATGCTAATAGTTTGGGCTTGAGGTTGTGGCCGTGGGGAAGGAGCATGGAGCAGCGCATGGTCCCCTTTGCCAGCGAGAGGGAGGCGTTGCGAGAGCTGAGTTTGTCTTGGTGGTCCTGTATTAGTGCTTCAGCTTTCTTAGCCTGATCACTGTAGTCGTTATCCGCATCTGCTCTGGATTTCGCCTTTCTCCCTCCCCAACCCCAAGTCTTCCAATTGGAGTTTCTATATTGGGCCTTCCAGAGAGACCCCACGACAAGCTATCGGAGCATTTTGCACTCTACAAATGGCACCGGATGCCAGCAGAGTACATATTAAATTTGTTACTAATTTTAAACTTGGCATGGTGGACCACGTAGCTGCCACTGGCTCACTGGAAGCAGGCGGGTTCAGCCCCACTGCGACCACAACCACAATACAAACAAAGCATATGGAACAGCAGCTTCCAGTGTAGTACTGACAGTAAATGTTTGGAAAAGGAACTTTTAAAAATAACCCAGCGTAATAGAATTAGTGGGAGAGAGGCGCCTGGCAGCATGTTTCCCCCCTTCTTTCGACTCCTGTACCAGATTAAAATAATAGTTTGAGAAGCATAACCAAAACTAAGGAAAGTATGAGGCTGCTTTTGTGTTTTTTAGATTGTTCTACAGAGCTGCCAGTGGCGGTGAAATCCTTGGGCATTTTTTTTATTTTATTTTACTGATTTCTCTTGTGTTCCCAACCTTCCAGAGAGAACGCTTCAAAATCTGAAATTCTAAATTTAATATCTTATTTAGCTATGACTATGCCATGGTAGAATAGTTAAAATGCTTTTGAATGAGGTGAGCTGTGAAATTCAGTGGTGGATGAAGTACTTTTATTTAAGTAAAGTAGCAATGCCACAGTGCAGAATGACTCAGCTACATTCAAAATTTTACTTGAGCAACAAAACCTGTTAGTTTCAAAGTATACTTAAAGTACTCATTATACAGAATCATGGCCGATTTCAGAAAAACATATGTCATATTATTGGATTTTAATTATTGCTACACTTAATGTTGAAGCTGGTAAAGGCGGGGCTAATTTTATATTAATCCATAATTATATATCTCAATTTATTTGTTGATTATATTTTGAATAAGTAGTCTGAATCTGCAAAATAACATAGTAAACAAAGCTTTAAAAAGTTGTGTAGTGCTGTAAAAAGAACAACATTTGCCTCTGAATTGTAGTGGAAAAGAAGTGTAAAGTGGCATAAAGTGGAAATACACAAGTAAATTACGAGTACCTCAAAATCGTCAGTACTTAGTTACTCTCCACCGGTGCATGGCGGAAGAACACCAGAGGGATGATGACTTGGCTACATTTCATTTCCTGCCTCACCCAGCAGCGGACATGTGAGCTGCAGCCACGGAGAGCTCAGTGTCAGTTAGCACCCGACACAGCTTCAGCTTTTGGTGACAAAAGGTTGCAAGGTTTGTTTCATAGGTGCACGGCTGCCTGCATGCGTGTGGCTGTTTGACAGCGTGGAACTCACTGTTATATCCTCTGGTTTATTTCAGCTTTCGCCTCTTCCCTCTGGTTTATGCCTATTGTCTAAGTGGCCATGTTAAACAGTGCGTTGTTGCTGGCCTCAGCTGCGCCCGTCACCCATGGAACTGCAGTGACCTCTAGAGACAGTTCTCCCCACATACAGTGTGGAGGAGGCAACTGTGTTCTGGCATAAATCAGGTGAGGGGATAGTGTGTGTGTGTGTGTGTGTGTGTGTTTGTGATCACAGGCAAGTTGAGACTCGGGACGGGTCGGGGGCCCAAGCCTGGACGCATAGCTAAATGCATGTGCGCAGACTGACGCATTCATTAGAACAGAAACATGCGAAACAACACACACTCGTACACGTGCGCACACGTCATCAATAAAAGTGCACACCAGCAGTCGGACGCACTCACAAAGCTAAACAAACACAAACAGACGAGACCCGGCGGCCACCCTGCAGATCACCCCGATCAGTGTGAGCGCGGCGTCTTCTCTGATCTAATATGTTTAGCAAACATTCATTTATTCTCCCCAATCAATAACACTGCGCAGCATGTTTATGACTCTGCTCCTACTTACTCAGTTCATCTGCAGTTCATCGAAGCTGAAACACTGGTCTACCCTCTAGCTCTAGCCTCTTTTTCTCTCCCAGTCAATGACTTTGTCTCTGTTATTCTCTCTTTATACCAGCCCTCTTTCTCTCTCACACACATGCGCTCACTTTTAATTATTTGCACCGTTTTGAGCTTTCATTGAAGCATTTCAAACCAATGCTAAGATTCCATATGGATCAAGGATAAATGTGGGAGAAACAATATTTTAACAATATTCTCAGAACAAATATGTCTGTCTTGAGCACCACTGCAGTACAAGGGAGGCCAAAATGGTATTTTGTGGTTCCTCTTAGCAAATAGAAACGATAGGGAAGCAGATGGAGATATACACACTTCCAGCTCATTTTGATGTGCAGAACCACCACAGAGAGAGAGAGAGAGAGAGAGAGTGCATTACCTTTGGTTGCACTATGAAAGTGGAGGGACTCTAGCAAAAAAGAAAAACGATTGCACGGCATTTTCAAACATGCTGAATGATTCGCTATGGAGCATTTACACCCCAAAATTCCCAAGGTGGAAAATTATCCTGAATAAAACGTTCCAAAAAACGTTTCCGTGAATCAATATCATATGCAGGCAGAGTTTCATGTGAGGGAAACTGTCGCTCGCCTTAACTCTCTGCTGAGGAACATAGAGTGTCAAGTAAAGAATAGAGCTCATTCATGTGCAGTACGGGTATTTTATATGGGCAGTTATTATTGTTCTCATAATTATCATTCTGCGTGTACCATAAAAGTGGATGACGGAGGATATATGGATGGCTGAGGCTGTAAATAATGCTCGTGATGGAGGATTGTAAAGCTGTCCCCTCTTTTCTGTGGCAGAATAAATAACGTGTGCACGTGCTCAGCGCACATCTACATTCATCTGAAATCTGCTTTGTTCTGCTCTGAGGTCAGTAGGTGCACTGTGATGCTAACTAAGTTGTCCATTGGACGTTACTGTAGATTTATAGCTCTAAGTGATTAAAGTCATTCTGATTTTTGTAAGTTGCGTAAACCTTATTTATGTGAAGGGACAAGGTAGGTGAACACAACTAAACCTGCCAGACAGCAGCATGGAAAGACAATACATACCCCAGGTGTGACTGCAGTCTGTGCTGTATGTGTGTGTGTGTGTGTGTGTATGTGTGTGTGTGTGTGTGCTTTTACAGTACAGTATGTGCTTCCCATTAGCCATGTACAGTACAGGGGTCCGATGCACAGATGCCCTGAGTGGTGCCATACGGCCGATGGCTCATTAGAGCTCAGATGGAAGACATGAATCAAAAGGAGGAGAGGAGAGGAGAGGAGAGGAAACAATCAATCTGCCTAATGGGAATCCCCTGTGAGGGGCGTGGGCCAGCCGTCCCAGTGCAGCTGTAGCCGGTTTTATATGTGACCTCCCAGCAGAAACGACCCACCAAAATGTCCCCACTGCCGCCGGAGTCGTCGCCACTGCCACCGGAGAGCGCGGGACACACACACCAAAGCCCCACAACAAGCTATTAGCGCATGGGCCTCCCACAGAGTGCGTGGGTGCCGTGTGGTGGTGATGTGGTTTCTTAAGCAGAGCCTGGGAGACCTGACGTCCCCGGCAGTCCCCCGCACATGTGTCGTCCATACCCCTTCGTACCAGGGGGAATGACACCCAGCTTAATGTGGGAGGTTATCAAAGAAGCAACGGGGACTGGATTTATAGCGTGGCAGGGCGCCTGTGTGCTGGGAGGCGTGCAGGAATTGCGTGTTTGCTGTTAGCGTGTGAGGTTGTGGCCAAGGTTAAGACATCATTGTTGTGGTATAGGGTAACTAGCAATTCATGAGGTCAAGGTTAGGTTTCTTCCCATAGTTTACCTGGACTTTATCCTTTCCCACTTGAGTCTTCAGACAGCTTTGATCTGGTACACTGCATGATCTCGGTCTGCAGAAGACTACTTATCTATTCAGCGTAGGGTTGCCAGCGCTTTAAGAATCGAGTTATGCTAAACAGAGGTTGATTTAAACCAGAGGTTGACCTCTGACCTGGGCTTAGAGGATAATGTCCCAGGCAAGGAGAGCACAGACCTGTTACTGTCCATGAATCAGGCCCCCACCGACATTATTTCAAAATTGCTTAGTTGCATGGAACTCCCTTTAGTGCTGAACGGACTTTCATAAAATTGATTTTCTGAGTACACCCTTTTAGCAGCTATAAGCTTGAAATATGAAGCCTTCATTGCTGAAAGCATTTCATTTTTTTGCCCCTGTGACTAATGATCCAGGGAAGAAGTGTGTTTGAAATTCTCCTCGGCAGCCATTTCCATAATTAAACACTGCTAATTATAGAGCTTTGGCTGACTTTAAACAAACAGGCACAGTTGCCGAGCATGCTTTCACGCCTCCCATTTGGAAATCTATGCAAATTGTATCCGTATCGTGTGTTTTCTTGGATGAAACTGACAACATTAAAACACATCGCTCGTGCTCGCGAAGATCAGACAGTAATGCTGAGGAGAAACTGACAAGACATTGGTGGTTTGGAGGGAATACCCTGAGCAGGTATGATATTCTGTACAATGAGGATCAAAGCTTGCACTGCAAAGTATCAGATGATTGAATGTGTCCACATACATGTGTGTATGCACATTTGTGCATACATGAATATGCATTAATTCATTACCATGAGTGCCCTATGGTATGAAAAAAACAAACCCCTGTCTCGGCCAACAAATTTCTGCATTGTTGATTCTAGTGCTATGATACCGCTTGTCAATTTATCAGCCTTTGACAGCAAGCCACTAGAAGCCATTATATCAGACAAATGAAAATTATATATGAAGATTAACATCAAGTCATTTGTTAGGGAGAAAATAACACTGCTAGGAAATAAACAGGGCACAGGACTGAGAGCCATGCTGCCAGTAATTCACATATCAACAGCATTTAAATTATTAAAAAGATTGGAAATCATAATTGGCCATATATTTTTCCCATTCTTCTCCACACAAATGGCTCGCCTGGGGTACTTGACATTCACCAGTGGTTTGTAATGTAAATTACAGAACGCATTTTCTCCATATCTTAACAGCGGATGGAGTGATTGACTACTGAATATAAGCAAGCTACAGGTGGGGGTCAATTATCATTTGAATAATCGAGCATCAGTGGCTGTCTAGCTTGGCTGTGAAGTGTGACACATTTTTATCTCTATGCATTTCAATGAAGTCAGACTGGTACATAAAAGGTTATCACCTAGGAAACATATTTGCCTAGGCGCAAGTTAAACAGGCAAGTGAGATCAGCATAGATATTCAATTTAACCAGTCAACCCTGACCTATAAATATTTCAACAAAAACCAATGAGGACCCCTCCCTCCGCCGCAGCCCCCTTCTTTGATCCAATTCCATTTCAGCAGCGGGAGATACGAGGGAAGAGAGGGAGGAAGGACGTGGGGGGAAAGAGGGGAGGGTTTAAGAAAAGAAAGTCAGGCGCATTGTAGCTTATCTATTAAGTGAATTGTTTAATGCATCTGCCATCTTCTCACCCAAGGGATGGGTGCCGAGTGAGAGGGGAGAGAGGGGACAGATTTACACTACAGGGCATTGGTGCCTCCAAAGTTGAGGAGGAGACGTAGACTAATCTATAGTTGTGAGCTGACAAATCTGGTCTGACACGGTGCTCTGTAGCGGGTAGACTCAGGAGATGGGCATTAATCACAGCGTGTGCTCAGCACAGGCACAGGCACACTGGGGACACCTCAAAGTGAGTTGGAGGTTATACAGGCGAGGGGATTAATCAATACGGCCCCATAATAACAGCCAACCACCAGCACTTAAAGCACCCACCAGTACCGAGGAACAACACGCTCACCACGGCCACCTCATGCAGACGCTTGCTCACAGATACACGGAGGCAGAAGCATGCACACACACCTGTCCGTTTCCCATTCAAGACTGCGTGAAAGCCGTTCTGTAGTCGGGGCTCTCTGTACAGCACAATGCACATTCAGGAACATGCAGACACCTCAGGCAAAAAGGAGGCGCGACTTCAATACAAATTCATTCATTTCCTGTCTTTTGTCAGGAAGGGATCAGTATATGTTGTGAAAACAAAAACACAAGCCAACTGACTGGTGATAATTACACATATCGCCTTAGTACCTTTTCTCTGTGGTTGTCAGTACTGGTAGTGAATGATGTCTGGACAATAAAAAATTATGATTTGATGACACTCCTTTCTCAAAAGGTGGGGCAATTTCAAGAAACTCAAAATGTACACTAGTAGTAATTACAGTACAATGACAAAAAAAAAAAAAGGATTCAAATGCTTCACCTTGGAGCTCAGGCACTTTCACATACAAACACCTCCGTCTCATGACCGCACTACATCTGAGAGGTGGGCGCACACTCTATAATGCCACGCTGTGCTGTGATTACACCACTGCCAACGCGAAAGTGACATGCCCCCTCGGCTGGGAGTATACTGGGGGGGGGGGGCTTGGAGTGGGGCAGGGTGCGAGATAACTGCAGTCACCAGTGTGCAAAAACTGGCTCAAGTGTTCTGTCGATGGCCAGCGCCAGCCCGACCCTCCCTCTTTGCAGGAGTCTGCCACCCACAGAGACCTCGATCAGCAGCCCCCAGCCTGACAGCAGATCTGTCAGCCCTCCCACCCCCTCACTTCATACAGTCATTGAGGGCTGGTTTAGCAGGAAGCAGACAGTGTAGCAGGAGGTGAAAACTCCAGCTATTTGTCAACGTGGCGCCCGTGTCAAAATGTCAGGCCCGGGGACATTCCCCTTGCAGCTGGGCTGTTAGCTAAGGAGACAGGCCGTATGGTCGGAGCAGGAGCATGCTGTCACCGACCAGTCAAACTGCCTGAGAGCGGCAATCAAGAAGCTCTCTCCCTTTCTCACCCTCCCTCTTTATCCATCTATCACAACTTTCTTCCACGCTCTCGCTGACTCGTATCTATCTGCAGCTTTTGCCTTCTCCCGACTCCCTCAATCTCTTGGTCCATTCACTCTCACTCTGTCATCTTCAGTTCAGCTCCATTTTTCATCGGAATCTTTCAGTCCTGCACATTTCCCCTCCTGTTCATCATTCATCAACTGATCAATCTTATCCTTCTTTGTCACGTTCCCTCTGCCAAAATGGATATTGAAACCATTTTGTTTTTAAAGTCATACAATCAATATTATTTAACTGTAACTCCCTCTTTTCCTCACTATTGTATTTTCCTTTCGCCACAATTTCAGAGTACAATGGGAAACCGGGAAGAAAATTAGGGTGAGCAAAACAAGTACAGATTTTGGATAAGCTAGAGGTACGTATTAATATTCAGCCAATCGCTGACAGCGTGCTGTTGTTTCAAAATATTATCCTTCCATTGTGATTTGCGTTGCTTGTGGCAGATTGATAGGCTGTCAAAAACAACTTTTCCGGTTCAAATCACATACAGCGAAACAGTAAACATCTTAGTGTTTGCTTGAAGAGCCAAGTCTGGTGGCAATTTCATTGTCTATCGGCCTGGCGAAGATACACTCGCCATGACGAGTTCCAATCCCAGAAGATTAAGAGCTGAAATAACAATAACAGAAAATCAAATCAAGTAACATATGAGACGTGAAAAAACAACATTAACTGTATTCATGAGTGACAAATTCATTGCTCTATCTTTTCTTAAGCTTCTTTGACTTTGTATTTACTAGGAGAGGGTGGAGGATTTACTGTGGCAAAATGCAAACACGGTATTTATGGGTCAAACACAGCCTAGCTGGCTTTATGGCAGATTATGCCCCTTTTATTCCAGAGGAGAACACAAATTCGGTTTGATAGCGGTCTGATAACATTTTACAGCGTTTAATTCGGATTCTTATTAGGTCATATAGCCAGAGTGCTACAGGATTGGTGCAGGCCAGGAGGGATGGAGGTTGGCTTGGCTGATCTTTCATGACAATTCTGACAATGTTGTAATTGTTTGTGTGTGTGTGTGTTGTCTCTTCTTCAGGCCTGTCTGTCTCCCCCTTTTTGCTGTCCATTTTGTTTTTTCTTATCTTAACACCCCTCCCAGAGTCCATCTGGTACCTTTGCTCCCCCTCAGAACGTGGGCCGGTGGAATTCCCTGGCCTAATTAATGAGCAGACACACACAGACGGCCAAAGGCTCACATGTCTGTCTCTGTGCACCACCTTGCCTCGGGAGGCCCTTTATTGAAAAGGCAAATAAATTAGATCAACTGGACAGAATGTACCAGCCAACAGCATGCAATGTCACACACAGTTTTTGACAAATATGGGTTTTTGAAAGGTGATTAGGCGCTTTTTACACTGACGTTGCGGACGGTCAACATTTTGCAATGAACTTTAAATATAATCGTTTTCATTTCAAAAGATTCAATGTCTTTAATATTATTACATATAGGTCAATGCAATGCATGTAGGTGCAACATATTCAGAAGGCATAACTCTAGCAACAGCCATTGCTGAGTGGAGTTGCATGTACTCACATTGTCATAGGTTTTCTCTAAGTTATGTGTTTTCCTTTTACATGCAAAAGACATATACATTTCCTATAGGTCTAAGTTTGACTGTGTTTATCTGTCTTTGTAAATTAGCCCTGTGATGGACTGGAGTCTTCTCCATGGTGTTCCCTTCATCTTTTTCTGCATGCTTAGATAGGCTACAGTCCCCCCCACAGTTCTGAATTGAGAACAAGTGGCTATAAAAGATGTATGAGTAGGTAAATACATGCTACAATCATATTAATACATTCTATGATCATATATTTGTATGATTATATAACTAAATAAAAAAACTCTGAGTGTCAGAAAGGCAGCTTGACGCTATAATAGGTGCCAGGCCACCCAGAGAGCCACACCGGGATCCAAAAATCTTATCAATGATATCATCGATCTCCCTCTTTCCAAGTGCAAAAACAAGTCCTGCAGAGCTCACAAGACAAGAGTGGGACGAGTTGCAAAAGAGAGAAAGGCAGAAAGCTCTCTTGCAGTCGGTCTCTGGCAGAGTGAAAATGAACAAGAAATGATGTGTTTTGAAAATATTTGCCTTTTTCTTGTCTCCTTTTGAGCTGTGACATTATTAGTCATGTGGGACATCAATCATTCAGTGAGTTAATGACACATCCAGCCCATGAATCTTTCAGCTCCTTTCCCCGAGCTCAACAACGCATGCTGGGGCTGTTCCTGCTCAGCAGCTGCTGGAGCAAGGCTGTGCCGGAGCCCGGGCGGATTTGCCAGCACCGGCACTTTGATCTCAGCTTGTGGAACAGATAGCTGTGAGGCTGGGCCTGGATCTGGCAAGGCTGGTGTCTGGATCCTGCGCTGCACGAGGCACACACACAGTAGTCCCACTCCCACAGGCCCTCCACAGGCCCTCCACAGTAGTCCTACTCCCACAGGCCACGCCTAGGGCCGCTGTAAACAACCAAAAACTGACCAATAACTTGTATTGCAACATATAGTATGGAACGTGCCCAGTGCTGCAATTAATGTATCAGTTTTGATATGCATGCAGAAAGCGTGCCCTGTGTTTTCCTTGTCAAAAAACATATCAAATACTACACAACCTGAACAGAAATACCAAACAGCTAAAACAATGAAGAAACTATAGCAGTCATTATTTTTAACAGTGCAGCCCTACTTTCTATCTATTTCGTTCCCGAGGAGCCAGAATTCAGGAACAGCTTGTTCCATTCACACTCCCTGGGCAGCTCCACTGACATACTTTCCCTGCTAATGGAGCCACCTGCAGGTCTGTGCGGGGCCCCGTCCGGACAGTGTCAGAGGGGAATGCAGACAGAGCAGGCGGTAACGTGGGCGGGTGGTGGTGCTGGGCATCTGTGACTGGCACCAGCATAAGAGCTCTTTCATTTCCCCCTGTTCTGCTGAGTGCCACGGGCACACACACACAGAGCCGGGTACGGGTACAGGCCAGGGCACCAACACATGTCAGGAAATACTTTCTCTGTGATCTGAGTGAGCGGGGCCCAAGTCAATGCTCCCCCGATATTTGGCCTGCAATGTGAAAGCTGCAGAGAATGCAAAAGAGAATGCCGAGGAGAGGGCGATCATACAGAAAATTCCAGAGGGAGACTACTAATTTTACTTATTCAAACACCAAAAAACTGACATACATTTTAAGTGTGAGTATTCCATGTGCTTAAAGTATTTGATGCAACTTGTAACAAGTACAGTTTAACATCCATTATAATTGCACTCAAGCTGTGTTCTCAAATTCAACCCCCTCATCGATGATTCCCCTTAATTATGATGTAGACAATATGCTATAACAAAAAACAATATAACACGATACAATACAATGTGATACAACATGATACGATGCTACATCACACAATGCAATTATACATTGTGACAACATGATGCAATACAATACAAGTTGTACTCCACCTTAACCCAACAAAATATGCCACTTGTCCATGACCTCTAAACTGACACACAGAAGCATCTTCTGATCTGATGCACCTATCAGGAGGACATTATTTGTCTGTGCCTTGCAAAACTGTCACAAATCACTGTTTGAAAAATAAATCTGTTGCAACTATGGTTCAGATTTGGGTTAGGCACAAAAACATCTTTTGTTCAATTTAAGGAAACATTGTTGTTTGGGTCACAGTCACTACTCCGTTAAGATTAGGGGAGCTTGTCATCAATTACAATAATAACCGCGTGGTTAATGTTAGGGGACGATCGGGGGTCATGCTTTTAAAAGCAATAATGTTGACTGTCGGTTGTAAAAAAGGTAATCGAACAGCTGTTTCCTGCGTGAAAGTTCAATGTTTTGTAGATAAGATGTGATACAATACAACGTAACACGACATGAAATGATACCATACGATATGATATGATAATATACGATACAATATCATGCAACATGATACTGTACAATACGACACGATACCATACCATAGAACACAATGGCATACTAACAAAGGTCAGGACAGCTAACTCAATACCAACATGCAAATCATACATGTTTATTAGTCGTAAACACCTCTAAACACTTTTATCTTATTCACACATCAATGATATTCACTGGTTGCAACAAAGACATATTGCACAACTTCTGCAGCACTGACGCATGTAACTGCCAAAGGTATTACAGTTTCGCTTACACAGAAGAACCCTTAGAAGCCGTATTTCAAAGCAGAGGATAAGATCGGGGTCGGACACCATTTTTCTGATTACAGACAGCTCATACAATCATTGTGTTTTAATTTGTGTATTTAAAGCAATGATTACCAAAACAAAAGCTCACAGTAGGAACCCGTTGGACAACAGTGATGAAAAGGGCATTTAATTAACAAATCCTGGGAGTGCCTGCTACCTGGGGTGTAATTTCCTTAAACACAATCCTCAGCAGTTAAAGAGGGGTGTTAAAGAGAAAACACCATGCAGCCCTGACACACTGGGCCCTGCCTTGAGGCAGCCCTGCAAATTTATGGGTGTACTTTGCTCATTACACCAGAGAATAATCAGATTTTTAAACAAACCTATAATTTTCTGTGCCTCTGAAGTCCACAGGTCTGTTCATATCATTTTGCCTACTGTAAAATCCAAGCTAGCATACCTCTCTGTGCTATTTCTTATTTAATGCACCTACGTGTATGTAGACTACTAAATGTAAATGATATGTTGTTTTGTGTTGTAGTTGCTATTAAAAATGATAAAAATCCTCACTCTAAGGCTCATTTTTCCAAGTTTTACTTAATAATCCTTCTGATACAACTGTTTACACACAATTACACAATAAGTAATAGCTTTCTCTGACATGCAGAAAAATTGCTGAATTACATTTTTTTTAGATACGTAACCACCACTTGGTATCCAAAGCAGTGGCATGTCTATAGATTGTATTAGCAAAATAATGACGTATTTCTGTACTTTTTTCGCCCCCAGGGATGCTTATTACCTGATTGTTAGCAACTTAATACAGGTTACCCATCTATTCTTTTACCACTGCTTCTGTTGTTCCTGCTCTCTCTCATACAAACACACAGCCCTAACAAAGCAATAATCAAATGACAGGAGAGTTATAAAATCATGGGTCAAGTAAATATCCAACCTGAAAAAATAATGAGCCATAATGCTTGTCGACAGGCTACTAAACACAAACACTAAGCTGTACACAGCTCAAAAAACACGCCATCACAGAGAGCGGTAACCTGACCCATCATTCAGAACAAAGTGGAAAAATGCAGGCCGATTTCAGAGGGAATCAAAAGGAGAACGATTTAGAAATTCAAGGGGATCAAATGGTAGCTTTATTAGGAGCTGAAGCCGCAGGGCTGGGTGGAATGAAAGCCTGGTCTGTGCTGGGTCTAACTGGCCAGGTCAGGCGAGACACCCAGTGAGAGAGAAAGCACTCAGGCCTGGAGGAGCCTTCACACCGTCAACCAAACCCTCAGGGGTCATCCCACCCTCCTGCCTTAGCATACCGCTGCACTAATGTCTTTCTCAACAGGTACAGTGAGCAGGGGGGCAGCCAGGTAACCCAACGCTGATGGGATCACTCAGCCTCTCTGCAGGCAGGGCGCAGTCGCTTATGAGATGGCAAGCTTTTAAGTAAATGGGCTAAATGACTGGGAAAAGCATCGCTCTGAGCAGCGAATGCAGGTGATGACAATTCAGGTCAAAGATTATCTTGCGGCTTGCAGGGGTGTGTGGAACAAATCCAATTTTTGCAGCAGGGGCAGAACGTAAAGCAGGCCAAAGAGGATATCATTCATAATTACAAGGCTTAGCCAAAGCAAACACTCCCCCCACAGAGATCTGCAACAATGGCCTTAATTACATTTTTTTTCCTCCAACCCCACCTCAAAGTAAAAACATGGATGACAAATTTGGCATTGGGATTCCAGCTCATGGCTACTGTCTGTGCCAATTTCACTTTTTTGCTTGTTGCCAAGACAAATCATATTAACACGTTACTAAAGATAACTAAAACCTTTTGGCTACATACCAGACTATTGGTGCCAGTAAACTTCATTAAAGCGAAAAATGCTTTTAGGAACCTATCCTCAGTTGCAATTATAAATAAGTTCCTTCATGGAGCCCCCCGTCATGGGTGGGCTGGCAGCCCAGGGGCCACTGGCGTGCAGACAACTGATTCACTAGCCTGAATGGAAAGCAAGCCCAGGGAGCCAGCTCAAGTAACTGCTTTGTTACTGAACAAATGTCGCCAGCAACAAAGTTTACAAAGGACCATTTGTCAACATGTTTATGCAATAAAAGGTATATAACTGTGTTGACGACAGCAAAAAAAAAAAGTGTCTGAACCCATCAGGGAGCGGAAAATAGCCTGTTCTGACATAACACAAAATAGCCATGGTGGGGACTCAGTAATAGTGCTTGGATTGAAGAGCACAAAAGACTCAGTGCTTGATCCAGTGTGAACGTGTAAGGTGAGACGCCTGGAGCTTCTGAGTACTACAATACTGGAGACTCTTACATATTCCTGCCAAAGGCCTCTGTCTCTGCCTGCCGTCACTGCTGACAAAAACAAAACTCTCCCCGAGCGGCATTCCCTAATTAAATCTACCTTAAACACACTGAATATGCAATTCACAAGTGTTTCACAAATCTGGCAACGCTCACAGTTTTCCAGCCTCCTTATAGGCCCCAGAGGTGTGGGCAGGCACATAATAACATATTAATTTAGTCTTAAATTGCATTCTATTTTACTTCATTTATTTCCCTAAGAATCACTCCTAAATCTAGGAAACCTGCATGTTGTACATACCTGCAATTGGACAGTCTACTGAGACCGATATACAGAGAAAATGTTCCAAGCTCGCAAACAAATTCATTTTAGCAGATTAAAGTTAAATGTAGATTAAAGTGGACCTGCATTACTACACCCCTAAAGCGCTCAAAAGTCAAACAAAAAACGAAAAAGATAATTACTGAACACCATCCCCTTGTTGCGCAATCGTCACAACAATCTTTAGCCTGGATAATACCTTTACATTTCTCCTTTATCTGCCCTAACATGGTTTGGTAGTTAAAAGACAATTAGAGATTACTTATTATTAAACTAAAGAATACAAGAGTACATGGGCGTTGTCATGTCTCGTGTGTCAACATGTTTCTGCTTTGCACACATTATTCAGCAAGGCACTTTTCAAAAAAAAAACTAACAGAACAAGAACTGGAGGTTTGGTTCTATTCAAACGGTTCTTTTCATATCCTCATTAGACAAGCAGAGCTGCTGAGTGTTGAGATCCACTGACAACCTATTAGGACCTTTTCATCTGCAGCTAGCCTCCCGAGACTTGCTAGAGACAGGGGCTATGAATGAGGGAGCTGTTCCAAGAGGCCAACCAAAGGCAGTCTGCTGTCTCCTTACCACTCCATCACTCAGTGACCCCTCCACAGGACACGCCAAACCAATCAGCAGAGTGGCCTTTAAAAAACTCACCCTACCTGTCCCAGGCGGTCCCCGGCCAGTTAGCGGACCCCTCCCTAATAGGCAGGCCTGGGGTAACTGGAGGAAGGCCTTCATTTCAGTGAGGCCATTAATCTTTCTTCCCTTCTTTTTCTGACACCTGAACCAGACCCACCCCGGCAGCCTGTCGCTTCACAACAGCCTCCTCTCTGAACTCGATAAGATCTGATCAGAGCCACGTGGCAGAGCCAGAACCGCTATACTACCTCCAAACACATGTCTGAGCACACACGCATACCATGTAAAAGTATACTACATATACTGACACACAAACCATGCAGTTTCTCTAAACTCCCTAACAGGAAACCATCTGAGACTGACACTGACAGCAAGCTGATCCTTTCCCCTCATTTGTCCGACCCTCACACACACACACATCTCTACCTGACAACTTCTTCATTGTAGTCAGACACCAAACGGAAGGGAGTTGGGGGGCTTTAGAGATGACTCCTGACACTCGCTGCAAAGGAGGCACCTTAAAGATGCTCTTGAGGATGGGGGTTTGCCTAAATGCATGTTTGTTTGAGCACACACAGGTGCACGCACACCCAGATGTTATTGCTGTGTTACTGACATTAAAATGATGTTTCTCACTGAAACCCCTGATACTGACGCTTCCTCGTGAACTGGGTGGATGATGTGATGACAGTAAGTTCAGAGGATGCCAATGATGCGCAGTGATACGACAGCTTACAGCTGTGATACCTGTTTAGACAAACCCTCTGACAACAAGATGTGTCACTAAGCAAGGCTTTAGCGCAGCCGATTCCCTCATAACAAGATGCGGATTTGCTTGCCTTAGAAGTATGGAGACTAGTCTCGAAGCCTCTCTTATGATGGTTAATGCTAAGCCACAATGTTTACACAGCCCCTCAGGGCTATTTCACTCCCCAGCACCAAAATAGCAGTCATCTCCCAAATATTCTTGTGGGGAGAGAAAGTCTCATTGATGAGGATAAGAGGAGAAAGGGACAAGACAAGCTTGGGGATTAGTGGCCCTAAACTCCTGCACAGCACACTCCACCGTCTGGTACTGTGCATTGAGCCGTCTTGACAGGAGGGGGCCATTTGGCATTTGAGGAGGTTAGATGGGGTCATGGAGCGTTGCTCAGAAGGGATTAGGAGGCGTGTGGCCCCCTTCGCTTTTAATCAAACCCTTCCAATCAAGTCAGATTACAATGGGATAAGCAGCTTCAGCACATTGTGTGGGTAACACTCCCCTCTTGACGTGTCTCCCAACGTCCCCTGCAACTAGAGGAGGACTGCATTGCGTCAAGAGAATGCAAATTATTTAGCCCAAACTGATGGAGCAACGTAAAAACATTGTTATAAGGACTTTTCTATGATTTCTCCAGCCCTTTTACACTCTTGCTCTTTTATTTTCACTAGTATTCCTCAGGGCAAATTACTATGCCCTTCAATGCTGCCCTTGTGTTGCACATTTAATTACATTTGAAGTAACTTTATGTCAGGCAGGCTAGTCATAATTAATCCTTATTTGCTGTTGCAACAAAGATCTGGATGCCGGGTAGAAGTTCTCTAGAGGCATTATTGGTATAGAAAAGAAAATCGGTCAGTGTCTTAGATGAGTGTAGCTGCTGGTTTGATTCACACGAACCTCTTTAGATCCTCGTCAGGCAGATCACAGAGGGGTTTTGTCACAACTGACTGTTTTACTAGTTGTTTCAACTCTGCGGCGCTTTTCTGAAGAGTTAGGTAAACAGTGTTAACAAGGTAGAGGTTTTCATGGTCTGACTGAACAAAAGCCAGAGACGAGGCACTTTGCCTGCACTGCCATTCAGCACGATCACTCTCCTTAATCTGGGAGTCAGGCTGCATACCTTCTGATTTCTCTGTTAGAACATGGAGAGGAGAGCGGTCCGTGGAACTTCAAAGGGGCAGGGAGACGCACATGGCTGCTAATTTTTCAGACTGGGCATATGTGGCGGAGAGCTTGGATTTGAGGCGCTCCTCTCACTTCAAAGCCAGGCGCCTTAAAAGGTCTGGCTGTGTTTTGACGTGGATCTGCAGAGGTGAATGAGAATCAAGCACCCGCTGCAGACCCTTCTGAAGTCAGGCTCACTCTGTTTAACCCACCCTCCCCAACTCTCCCTCTGCACACACGCTCTCCTCCCTGCCTTGACAAAGAGAAGAAGAAAAACAAGAAAATTCAATAATGCCTTTGAGAGGCAGGATTACCTGAGGAGACGCCTGCGCTGCTATGCAGCGAGTGAAATCTCATGTGCCCTCCTCTCCGTCTGCTCTCACCACACCCCTCCCTCTTTTCACTCCTCTCTCCCTTCTACTCCCAAACTTGGCTAAAGACAGCCCTCAAAAAGCACATCAAAACTCTCCTTTGATGCCATGACAGGCAATTAACCCCTCGAGTCCAAAATTACAGATTGCTGGGGATGTGACACATTTTGGATGGGTTGGGTGGCAAGTGTGCATGTGTCTGCACAGGGGGGCACGTGGGGTAGGGGTGGTTGGGTGGGTGGGTGTATTGTTTGTTTGTTTTAAAGCAGGCTACTTCTTTAATGAAGTGATGCCGTGGCAGATTTGAGACAACCCATTTCTGTCAGTTTGAAAAGTAAAGTAGGGTAAATCTCTAGAGTATGGGCTAGCTTCACCGGAGGAAGTGTTTGCACTCGATTATTTGTACTCCTGCTCACTTCTGATGAACAATGCTGCAATACAGAGGGAACAAAGGAGCCAGGCTCCTTGCGAATTTTAATTAAGTCGTGGGCGCAGCCAAACAATGATGAGGTCTATCCCGATTTCAGCTGTGTTTTTGTGTCACTCGCTCCTCTTGTGTTGCCTTGCATAAAAAATAATTAGGCTGCGTTGGAGCAGCAGCGGTGGATGGAGATGGCAGATAAAGCCCAGTGTTCCCTTGGCTGATGTAGGTGATGAAGTACATTATACGTCATTGGGTATTAACACAGATTGAATGCCGTGTGCAGTTTTGGCACTGCAAAGCGATTTACAAAATGACTCTATTTTGGAGACTCGGCCGCCGCAGGGCAGGTGTGTAACAAGCCGTGCCAAGTAAAGCAATGACACTGTAGTAGAGGTGTGACAAGCGCTACACAATGTGACAAGGACGGCCTAGTGTGAGCCCAGTCATCCTGCGTGTCGTGACTGGTGACCCCTGGCAACAGGAGCTGTCTGTCTGATAAAGTGCGATGGCTGCTGCTGTCCACGCCGCTGACATTAAACACATCAAAACACCTGAGACCTTCAGCGCCAGGCATTCAGGCCCAGCAGTCTGTGCACGCCAGATAAAGCACAGCGCAGGCCAAATAACACTGTTAAAGCTGAAAGAAATGACTGATGAAGATGTGTACACAGCCACACACCTTTCTGTCTTTGCTTCTAAATTTTATTATTCATGGGAGCATGGACCTACCACAGCTTTCTCTTATGGAGAGTCCCGTCCCGCCACCCATGGGTCTTTCACCTGCTAGCTTGAGAGATACTGACGCTGTCACTCATGGTAGTGGGCGTCCTCGACTCTGTTTCCCACATGAGGCCTCAGAGTGTCTCTCTGTGCGCTGCCAGGCACTCACACGCACAATTACCTAAGTTCAAGCAAACATGCAGCACTCCGATCGCGACAATTAGCACACATCACAGCGGTTGGGTACACAGCATAAATCTGCAGTTCTTCCTCTACAGACGACCAATAAGTAATTTTTCCTCCCCCGCTGCAGACTCCCTGCCTTTTTATCCTGTCAGACACAGGCTTCTGATCTCCTCAAGACAATGTTTTACGGCGGGCTTTCGCGCCGCCCTCCACTGGCAGACAATGAGATTACATAGTGATTATAAGCAACTCAATATTGTATGACAGCCTCTTCCACGTGAGGGACTTGCAATCATGTTTCATTAATTCAGCTTGAATGAAGCCTCATTTCAAGCATAGAGGAGCTTAAGATTTATTTGAAATTAATAACATAACAGATGTCTCCAGAATATTGTATTTCTGCCATAAATAAGGGAAATCAGATCCTTTTCACAAAATGCATTAAAAATTAAATAAAAACTTTAGACCTGAACACAAGCAGGCTTACAGGTTTGGCACTAAGAGTTCAAGAGCTCTTCACTTACATCATGCATTGTAAGGTACCAGAGGGGGTGTCAAGTGACAGATTTGTATCAAATGGCCTTATTTAACGCTGCCTCTCGGCTTTAATACCAGCAAGCAATAGCAAGCATCGTGTTGGATATTTCAATAGGATGTAATCACCCGGGGATCTTGCTGAAACATGGTATGCATCAGAGCTTTTATTTTTTATTTTTTTTATTTTCATGAGTTGTCATTACTTCACATGTATTCTTTTCTTCTGTAACAAAATGCATCTGTGTGTCGAAAGTGTCTCACGCACTTTGTTCAAGCTCAGGGAGCCCTACACAAGATAGCCTCAGGCCAGAACCGCTGTACTCCCTTTCCCTTTTGTATGCACTGTCTCTCTGCATAGACTAAATATGAGGACAAGCGCTTCACTGTCTTGCATGGTGCTGCCCTCCCCAGGTACTCCAGCAGCGCAGCTCAAACAGAGGCAGTGGGGAGACAGCATTTCTCGCTTCAAAGCGGAGAAAAAGATAAATCATTCAGGTTGGGCTTTTGTTCCAATATGCCACGGAGCTGCGATCACAATCCCTTTTTCCACTCCCTTTGTTTTCAAACTAAAGCGTTGGGATGTGACAGTCAATCCGACTTCCGCTGCAGGTTGTTTATGCGACTCAATCACTATAATTCTTCAAATTTGAAATGACACCACTGACGTGCTCGCGCTTTTAGAAAAGTGGAGCTGTGGGATCATCTTGTGCAAAGATTGGCCACTTGCCATTTAAGAAACAAGTATATACACACAAGGAGTGCACATTACCAAACACTTAAACATATACTGTAGTTAAACTATTTCCCATTTCAAACTGTACAATAAAGGCAATAGAGTGACAGAACAATGAGTGCAATTTCTAAGATGAACTGTGATTAAAATATGTTTAATAGAAGTTAAACTGACAATGATCAGTTATTTTTGAAGCTGCGTGAGCTGACACAGATATTGATTGACTCTGTAATTAATTTAATCACATTTATTCGCCGCCACTAAGTAAGTTGAACCATGAATTCAACTTTTTGTCATCCTAACGGAGCAAGGCCTGTATTTATTCATGCTCTCAGTCACTGATGTGAGCCCTGTGTGTACGTCTTTGTCAGGCGAAGCTGCAGAACTCCTGTCTCTGCCAGCCCGCCATCCAGCCTGGTTGAGTCGTTTAAAGGAATACAATGCAAACAGAAAAAACAATAAGGGAAAATCTGAGTTATTAAATTGGATATTGCAGTAATGCATAATCTAACTTCATCTCAATGGATCTGATGGAAATTCTTTGTTTAGCCAGAGTGAGCTGAGGCACTCTAATAATTGAAAAACCAATTCAAATTTATATGAGCGCCGGGTCTATGCAAAAGTGGGCGGATGGAAGAATGAGGTGCAGGGGTGCATTAATCTTTATAACATTATTATTTTTTCTTCATTTCTAGAATAACAATTGTCTGCTGTATAATAGGATCAAAGTGAGTTTGCTAATAATGTCTGAAGAAGAAGGGGCTTACAGTATGTCAGTCAAACACTTTCTAATGGCGTCTAATTCAGTCTGAACTCAGCAAGCCTTTTCACCGCTCGCTCTGCTTTACACGTCAATGGGCACAGTGGCCCTCCAGCTCCTGCCGAGAACACAGTGGGGCAGAATAAAACGCAGCATTGTGCTAAACTGTCTTTAATCTATTCACTGTTAGGGCTCAGCTAATGTTCACTGTTTCTGTTTTATAATTACATCCAGACAACAACTAGTACAACTCTTAACATTCATCATACATTCGCGCTACATCGCACCACCACCCCATGGGGTGATTTGATTGACATCCCAATACTTCAGGTCATGGAGGTGAGGTAGGACATTTGGGGCAGGTGGCGGGGAGTTGAAAGTGTATCTGTGTGACATGGTGTTAATTTACTAATAAATAGGGGACGGGAGGGTGACAGGGGGTCCAGAAGCGGGAACGTTCTCCTGCATGTGGCCCCTGGGTTGGTGTGTGGAGCGACATGGAGCCCAGAAGCTCTGGCCACTTGCCAGCGCTAACTGTACTTCTCCCGCTCCTCCCTGCTGCGAGAACATCTATCTCCCTCCCCAGCCTGACACTCCGTTTATTCCCACATTCATTTGTCATGTCCCCAATCAGCTGGATGAATAGAAATGCTGTGACCATGATGGATGGTGATTCTAATTAAGACCAAAAAAAGAAAAGAAAATCTACACTCAACTTTCCCCCCCCCTCCCGCTAATAAGAGGGTACCCCCAGATCTTTCTTTCCTGCTGGTGGTGAGTGATGGCCTTTGCAGTCACAGACAGTCAGCTGTAGGTCATCTGACAGCAGAGAGAGCGAGAGAGGGGCGGGAGATGGGGAGTGGGGGGCAGGTGAAGTAACTCTGGACCCAGGACGCTTTTGTTTGTTTGTTTGCTGTGTTTAAAACAAAGAGTGCATGGCATTGAGAATTCCATCTGAAGGAAATCCCCTCAGAGATTAGTTATTCAAAGGCATGCAAATGACATTGCCATGTGCTGGTTTACAAGGGGGTTGTGTTCATTTTGGATCTGCTTAATTGCTTCATTTCTAAAATAACTTCTGTTGTTTACCAGCACAATACAGAAAAAGGCTGTGTACGGCAGAGCTGCAGCGCATTTGATGCATCCTTTTTTTGCATTGTGTGTGCATCATTCCACTGCTTGGTCTACAATGTGTTTATCAAAAATTCATAGGCATGATTTTTAAAATACAATGTGATGTGGGTGAGGTCCTCTTGGCAGCAATATTGCAAGCACAAAAGAAAATTTGAAAAGCACAAAAATAAATGACCTGAAACACATCTTGAACTTCTTATTATCATTAATTATGAACAGATCTGTTCAGATCAAAAGGCTGTTGTTCATTTTATGACTTTTTAAGATTTTACCTCCAGAAATCACATAGTAAGTCCTTATGAAAAGGAGTGAAAAGGGAAAATGCAGCATCTACAAACTAAATCTGTTCTTTTAGCTTTATTGTCCATTTTAACTAGTTTGTTTAAGGAAGTACATTTATTTTGATTATTTACAGCATAGCTTACAGGGTTTATTGTGTCTCTGTTTTGCTAGATGTCTGTCTATGATATTGAAATCAATTAAGGCAACTTAACTAATTTAGAATGTAATACATTGAAATATGTGCTTTAAAGACTTAATTACACCAAATGACATGAGATCCACTGAAGCTAAAAGCTGTGACAGCATTTACTGCTACTCTGCTAAACTAGTTACCTTTAGCAGGAGTATGAGTAGCTTTAACTACTGCCTTGGTTAGGTATGTGGAGTAATAGTTATGTGGAATAACTAACCTAAAAACTAAAAGGAAAAAACGATTACGTCCAGATATTCAAAGCCAAGTCAGATAAAGAATGACTGTATGTGAATGTGTGTCATTTTGCACAAGATTACATGGAGAAAGTGATAGTGAATGGGCATAATCCAGGGGAGGAAGTCCAGCAGATCTTGTGCCCTACGGAGTTAATCACTTTGGTTAGGTGCAGAAAGGCCAAATTGAATTACAAGAAAGCAGCATATCTGCGGACGTAAGCCATGCGTGACATGCCTGCACTCCTTTTAAACATGCAATGCCGGCAGGGGCCTCAGCATTTTAAAATCACTGAAAAGAATCAATTACTGTAAATGCAACAGGGGCAGCCAAGCATGTAACACAGGACATATCTTCGCATTTCAGTTTGGGGTAGCCTAGAGCAGCATTGGGACTATCTATTGTGATATTCTGTAGGGTAGCTACCTTTATTCTAAACTAACACCCATAATACACGGCACATGCACTCCCTCAACGACGCTGGATACATTTCTAAAGCATCTTTTGTATAAAAGACTAATATCAGCCGGCAAAGACAGCCAGATTTGTTATATCTGATACAAAATAACATACGACCACGTGGTGATGTATTCGGCTGTCATTCAATGACAGCTGGTAAAATGGTTGCCAATTAATGAAAAAAAAGAAATAACGGCACTGCAGTTCGTGATACTTACATAAAGACTTAGCCTACTTTGAAGGCAATATTTTTTTATACTCAATTAAGGACGCGCTGTAGCATGCCTCCAAATCAAAGTCTCCACTGAAGACTAACGTTAAAGCAAGTGGTTTTTTGTTTGCTGTCCTCAACTAAGCCTTTCAAAATAACCTCAATATTGCCTAAATATTCTTATTATGTACATCACATAACCTGCTTTACTTCCAATCAGCCCAGAAGCCTTACTTCAGCTTTATATCAGCGGTAACACGCCTAATCCCATGTTGAACGGGACGGCACATAATAAAAGGAAAAAAATAAACATCATCCCACGGTCAAGGCCTAAATCTCTTTTCCATGTCCGTCCTGAGTGGACAAGCAATGTTATTTATCGTGAAACAAGGCGGGGACAAGGATAAGAGCTCCTCTTTGGGCACCATCTGAGGACTGAACCACTGTTTTCACAGCATATCCCAGTGTATACAAGCTGTAAACCTGTGTTGGTGTGGCCTAGGCCCTTTGTTAACACTTGTACATTGGTCCTCCTCTTGATCAGACACACTCACATATATTGATCACTACAAATTTTTGACATTGTCCTCATTGCCTGAACAGCAACCTTGAAAAAATACGGAGTAATGCAGAGGAGGATTGCCTGCCTGGCTGTGTCTGTGTTGTGGAATGACCCCCCTCTCAGTGCCTGTGTATGCTTATGCTGGCTGTTCTTGTTTGAGGGGCATTGCTTGATCATTCATTATTAGCTCACGTCTGTCAAAGCAAACAATGAATAGACTGCTCAAAATTGATGACTATATAGAAGTGCATATGAGCAAAAAGGCTTTCATTTAGTACCCTACTCTCCATGTAGGAGGTGACAGCCATGATGGATATGACACTATACACCAGATTTATCTTGGAAATGGAATAATTATGCACTTAATGCATGACTGGTGGTCTGCATTTATACTGATAGCTAACAGGGTGGGCAGCAGGATAAGCAGAGGGGGTTGGACAGTAAAACCCCTGAGGCTTTATAGCCGCGGGCCCCATTGGAAATCTTTAACTCCTGGAAAACACATTTTCTTTGGTCAAGGTTAAGATACAAGTCTACACATGCCAAGTGACACTCTGACAGTGTCACCTCCACAGGGACGGTCGGCTCATTGCAAGGTGACCTTAGAACAACTAATGGTGACTAATACCCCTGTAGAGGGTAGCCAAGGGTCATAACACGCCACACCACTTACAGGAGAACGATACAGAGTCACCAGCTAACACGATCAATACGCTGCATTACAAATTCCTCCATCTTTCCTCGCTCCTTGTAACAAAGTACATTTTCTGAAGTATTGTACTGAAATGTACTCAGTGTTTGCATTTTCTGCTACTATATACTTCTACTCCACCACATTTATTAAGCACTTTAGTTACTTTGCATGTTTGGATTAATAATACAACATACAATCAACAAATACATTGTGATATAATATTATAGATTCAAAAAAAGGTTTATTGATTCCTGGGGAGAGATGCACAAGCTACCCATTAGATAAAGTATATAAAGTATCAGCTTCAACATTAAAGTGATTGTTATTATTTTATTATAATAATATACATTATTCTGAAATGTCATTCTACTTAATGAGTACTTTTACTTTTGGTACTTTGTGTGTATTGTGACACTAATGGAAAAAGGAAAAATATAAATGCAGGACTTTTGCTTGTACTACACTGTAGTGTTGACACTTCGACTTAAGTAAAAGATCTGAATACTCCTTCCACCTCTGATGGAGACACATAATATAGAAATAATGTAGATTTCCATCCACTCTCCTGTGAAGGCAGAATACAAACACCTGGCATGTAAATGCTCACTGTTTCAAAAGAACGACTTTCCATTACAAGTTCTCAGTTTGGCTGTTGCTCAGGGAACTGAACAAACAGCTTTACATGCAGCGCTGCCTTTATAATTGAATGTGCATTTCCCAGACATCAAAATGATCTGAATGTTGTGGTGGAGGCCTCTCTCTTCATTTTACCTCAGCCTAACTTCAGACAGGGTTCCTCTTCTTATACCATGGGTGGGTGGGTGGGGGATGGAATCCCTCAGTAGTGTCGCTGAGTGTTTCGTGTAACACCAGTCAAATAATCCTTCCTTCTCAGAGGCATGAATGTATTTTACAGGTATCCGTCATCCAAGTGTCAATCCTGCCTGCAGATTTCACACGCCACTGGCACCACCGCACCTCTGCCTGCTCGCTTCCAGATTGCATAAATACTCCCAGTGACACAGTGGACCGCATCCAATTCCACACCCACTCAAACATCTCAGGCTGCACATGCACAAGTCATGAGGGAGAGGGGAAAAAAGGAAAGAAACATTAAATAATAAACAAAGAGTGCCAGTTAAGGACAGGGAGAGGCTTTTCATCTGCTTTCTCAACTCCTGAACGTGCGGGTCTTGTTAAATATATATAAATATAAACAGTATATAGGCTTATATACTTAGGTGATGCTGTACATCATCAACAGACAAATGAGTGCAAATTTGTCATTTGGAAAAAAGGTGATCAGAGTGCCTAATAGCTCATATTAGCAAAATACTCTGTGTCCACACCTCAAAGACAGTTAGCTACTCTGTGATTAAAGTAATTGTGGTCATTAGCCTTGCATTTAAAAAAAAAAAGAATAGTTTCACAGAGGCTTATTATGATTACACTGTTGTGCTGAGGTCCTTTGAAAAGCCACAAATCCACCATGGTGCTAAGCTTTGTACAACAAATGTTACAATGCCAAATTCCAGGTACAGGATGATGAACAGCAGTTCCAATCCATCTGGCGGGTTCCTATTCATTTCTGTTCCTGTGGTTTTCGAAGTGTGCGGTGGCGGTACGCTACCGTGCCTTTGATCAGCTGATGGAGACAATGCCGCTCTCCTCAGCCCTGTGGCACAGGGTTTACCTGCTGCTAAGTCAGGTATCACAGCCAGGGACCGAGCACCTTAAAGAGGCTTTAACCCTCCTCTGGATCAGGCTGACATGATTCATGTGGGCTGGGTGTGGATTTGTGTCCCTGCAGTGGCACAGTGTCTTTCATGTCAGACTGTTTATGAGAATATGGAGATGGGTTTTGCGTGCTTGCGGGTGTTCCTTAAAGCAGCCATACGACCTCAGGCTGGGCTTGATCCCTGACGAGTCAAAATCTACCTCTCGATGAATCTCTTGTAGCACACTTAATACCCATAAGAACATGGTGCACGAGGCCCCTCATCTTGGTAACAGAAAGGAATTTGAGAGCAGATTAATATTATGAACAGTAATATTCCCCCGGCGGCATCAGCATGCGCCAGGGATTACAGGGCTCTGGAGTGATTACCGGCAGGGGAAGAGGGGTTACAAGTCCAAAAAACTTTTCATCTTCACCCAGGGCACAAGAGCACATACACAGAAATACATAAAAACACATAATAATAGAGCGTGTGTACATGTGTGCATGTCCGCTTATGTTCATCACAGCGATATATTTTTCCTTGGATAGGTACTGTGTCATGATGCTTGTATCACATTTTCTTATACATAAACTCACCTTTCATCCCATATCTTTTTTATCCCTTTTGTATAATTTCAAGATCAAAGCCAAAATTTTGCATTCCTGCAAGTATACACATATATTAAACATATCATATCAGATGGGCTGCACTACATTGGGTCTAGCCTATGGTAAACTCCATCACCAGCCTGCCATTTTGTTTTTGCACATTATCAATCATATGAATTACACCACTACTTCTAGTAGATACAGCAGCCATTTTCTGTAATTATTTTATATTTTTTTTCTCCCTGATGTGTGAGTACGCTATTAGTTTAGTGAATTAAGAAAGGATACAAGGCAAAGGGTAGCAAAGCTGATCTCCCATGGGACGACATCTGAGATCCCTCAGGGCTCCATGTCCGGCCCACTGTAGATATCAATTTTCTATAAGGCATGAGGACCTGCCAAGCTTAAGGTCCTCCTCACTCTAAGCCTCATTTTTCCCCTTACCACCAGACTGACTCCAGGCCACGCGTGCAAAGCAAGCCAAGGAAATCGCCTTCAGAACTTGTCTTATGACAGAAGACTCAGCAATTTCCTCAGCACCTTTTGCGTGAGGGTAAACACAAAGTCCACTTTCGCCATGTGCAACCAATAAATCGGCCTAATGAAGGCCAGGCCGTGCATGCAAAGGGAGGCTGGAGAGGGCTGAAACAGGTCTCTTATGTCTGAAATTATCCAGAGAAAAGTGGTCTGACACGCTGTTCTGGTGGCGTGAAAGAAAAGAAACAACACTGTTTCCATTTAGAGTTAAGTCGGAATCACGGTGCACCAGAGATTGCACACATTTGTGAGGGAAAAACAGCATGATATTTCCCTCCTTTAGATTCTAATGTTGACTTTGTAGATTCCACAAGGTCTCAGGGATTGAGTAGAGGAAGGAAGGCAAGGGGCACTGCAGTACGCCGCCATGCAGAGTCTGAGTTTGTCAGCAGCTCATAAGCCTGAAGTTCAAAGAGCAATCTGATAGAAAAGCTGTCTTGGCAGTGGTTTCCTCCCGTGTGTTTGCCAGCAGACTGCTTCCGTCAGACTGCACCCAGTAGTCATCAATTAGAAAACTGAAGGGTGCCATCCACACACAAGGCACAGCCACTATTTGGGTGTGAGTTGAGAAGACAGCATTGCTGAAAAGATTTCAGGCCTACAATCATACGGGACCAATAAACAGCAATGTTACATGATAGCTGCTTTTAGTCTGCAACAGTCTTTGCTGTTTTTGTTTGAACTAACACAGCAAAATGGTTCTACTCTGTAAATATGATCAGTCTGCTGCAATCTACACAAAAGGAAGTTTTGATAAGCCGTTTAACATCTGCAAATAGAAGACGATAAATCACCCTACAGTATCGTGCACTAATGTTCAAAAAGAAAGCTTGCATGAATAAAAGGCATAAGGGGAATTATATCCCACCAGGCATACTGTATGTAAAGACAAGGTAGGAGATCCAACATATGCTATGTTTGAAAACCAAATTTAAGTTGTAATTAATTCAATATTTGGAAGTAATGCATCATCAAAGTGATTGATGTCACCCGTAAAAACTTGAGATCTGTTTAAAATGGATAACTCAATCCAAGTGTGACGAGAGAAGTGGAAAACTGGATCGATTGTTTTCTCTATACATTTACCTACATGAAGACTTTGCTACATTAAATAATTGTTTGGTTTTCTAGCCATTGATTGGCTACTTCTGTATCAGTCAAGATGTGATCACATAGCATTTTGCATTTAGTCAGTCACGTTTCACAGCAATGTTTTTTAAAGGCTTGGATGGCAAATTAAAGTGGCTGTAATCAATACTTCTGGAGGAGTCCCTCAAAGTGACTAACCCACAGAGAATTTTCACCCCACTCTCCCAAGCGATTTAGCTTCTTTCAGCACATTGTTTTGGTTTAAACTACTTGTAATCACTCTCACCATTCTTATTACCATAATTTTCAGCCGCAGCAAGAAGGTGTTTTAAGCAAAAATCCTCTAAAAACCTATACTTGCCATATCAATTTAAAAGGTGGTAATATGTCAGTGTGTTCAAAGCTTGTTTCTGCTTCCCCCTCGTGGCCAAAGACAATCAGCTATTGCAGTTTCAAGGAGTCCAGCATAGTAGAATTTCATTAGTGACATTTAAACTAATGAAAAATAAAGAAAGAAAACCAAAAATTCAAAAGACAACTGTTTCTCTCTATGTCACAAATTGCTTTTGGAGATTAAACAGAATCACACGCTGCTGTCTGCAACAGCGACGTGTCAGACATTTAAAAAAATTAAAACGGCAAATGATCCTTAGACATTTTACCTAAATATCATTTAAAGTCTTGTGTGAGGAAACATCCCAATTCATAATGTTTGAAATTCACCATTATTGCGCTGGATGAATTACTTTGCCAATGCTGGACACCTGCACCTGTGACAATTCAACACACAACACAGCACCTCTTCAGAGCTGCAGAAATTCCTTTTCATCTCCCACTGGCTGTCTTAATCACCATGTTTCATTGTGGCTGCTCCCATTTCAAAAATGGGACTTTAAATGGGTTTCACTGCTGTCCAGTTACATTCTTTATGAGTAGTAACACAGATTTTAACCACATTCACACAGCCTTCTTGATCTAAACAGCATCAATTGCAGTTCACCCTCTTTATATTATCCTGTTTTTTTTGTTTGGAGGGGGGGCAGCCTATTATTTGTGATGACAGGGTTTAGAGAGTACAGAGGTGACAATCAACATCACACAGAATAGAACTTTTACATTATGTCATAATGTATCAGTCACAGCTGGCTATGTGAAAGATTGACAGGATTAGCATTTAGGACACATCTCAGCAAACCATCTGTTTCATCTCTAAATCTTCTTTAATCCCCTGATCTTCAATTGACAACTTTCATATCGGCAATGAGATATACAGATTTTTTTTTTGTTTAGTTGTTGTTGCAAAAACATCGCCCAATATAGTAAATGTTAGACAAACGGCAGAATAATTACGGAATAACATCAAATGAAATAGCATCACTTGAATTTTGTTAAACATCATGCAAAAACAGAAAGACAGAAAATACCAGCTTTGTTGCTGCAGAGTTGAAATGACAATAGTTCTGGGGTTAGAGATGAGGATGGAAGCTGTGAGTAGCAGTGAAAGGAGCAATGTAAGTTCAAGAGCAGGGATGCTGTAGAAATCAATACCCCATTGCATTCTGCGTTGCTTTGATCGTGTACAGCAGGAGCAGGAGATTAAGCAATACAGATTCTGCCTGACAGGACGATCATTAACGCTAGTTTGCAATCTGTCTGTGCATCCACTCGAGTTGTCTAACGCCTTAAGAAAGACAAGTATTCTACATAAGTGAGTTTAGAAGGGCACGTGTAAGGCAGTGGCTGTAACAGGCCGTACAGCATGCTAGGTGAGTGTTGGCTCTGTAAATTATCGTCTGACTTCAATCACACCTAACCTAGAGCCACTTAAGCAAAAAAGGAAGTGTAGCGGAGATCAAATGCTGCCATTTCCTGGGCAAAAATAATAATCAGATCTTTGTAGCTGAAGATGGATGGAATTTGGGTCAACGGCGACCACGCCGGAGGGCAACCTTTACCCTCTGTCTCTCCAACCAGACAGGTCTCAGTATCCCCCTGGTTCACCCTCCTCCCTCTAATCCAGTCAAGGGTCATTCTGCTTAAATGATTTAGCACAGTGATCCAAGGGCACAAAGTGCTATTTCATATGTCACTGATATTCACAAGGCTCTGCATATGACATTTCTGGTCACGGTCTGCCCCCTTTTTCTCGGTCGTAGCACACGCATAAAATAATAAAACAGAATAAATCAGGTATCAGTATGGCCCAGTCGTGGAAATCACTATCCCTGATACATTACAAAGATCTAAAATATAATGTGGTAGATTATGCTTTGAGATCAGCTCTTACTTACTATTGTGTGTTAGGAAAAAAAAGCACCTGCCCTCTATCCCAACAGGATCAGCGGATTAATCTTGGTAACACATCACAGATGGTCAGACAGGAAAAATTAGAAAAATACGCCGTATGAATACATTTGTCTTGCACAATATCAAATTTGATTAATCTATCACGGAGATAATGGCTTGATGCATTGGTGTGCTTAGCAAAGAGACAAAGTTAATTTCTTTATAGGCCAAATATTCCTACCAAGATCTCCCCCATAATAAAAATGATTCTACGGGGGAATGTTATAGAAATTTAATGTAAGCCATCTATCTGGTTTGCATAGTAATAGCAACAGGGCTACCTTGTGCATTGATTCATTTCTAGTCACATTTCGATGCTGCAAACACAATGCGCTGAGGAAGATCTGTTCCTGCCTTCCATGTGTTATGTTACTTTATACAGCAATCAGTGCACTCTGGTGGAAAATCAAACAAGCAGTGACGAGAAGAGTACTCGTCTTTTGCTACTTTTTTTTAAGATAAAGTAAAGCAAAAGAGCCCGTTGCACGAGTGTCACTCATCACACATACGACTTTGTTGTTTATTAGGATGAAAAGAGAAAGGCGATATGGTAATTTGAATCAGCACGATCACTGCTCCCCAATGGCCAGTGGGCCTCAGCTTCCTGACAAAGGTCCCTTTCAATATCCTGCAAACGCAGAGGGCGGCGGCGTGCATGCTATCCGGTACTTAGAACACATGGGGGCTTATGGGCTTGCAGACACTGCCCTAAACCTCAGATCACAGGTAGCAGCAATAGGAGGAGGCACGGCTTCCACGGCCAGAACACTGGCTCATACATCGGCACACCTCCGCTGCAAACATCACACAACAACGCTGTTTTCATGCAACATAGTTTAGACACCGGACTCATGGTTAAACAAGCCATTACTTATTCCAGGAGTGTGAAATCAGCAATACAAACTGCATTTTAGTGTTGCGGAACTTTTCTGTTTCTGTCATTTTACTAACCTCTCCAAGATGTCAGACTCACCATTTGGCAAAGCAATAGAACTGAGATTTGATCGTGTTGACAATCAGCCCCTGCAAATATGTTATGGTTATTGTTTGCTATGTGGCAGTAGAACTTGTATTTAAGAAATGCATGAACTTAAAATGCATCTTTCAACAGTGGGGAAAAAAACAAACTACACACTGGTTGAGCGGTGTTGTCAGAGGTATATATATACAAGATAGTCAGCCTGGTGTGTTTCTAGGAAGCCTGTAGGGTAAAAAAAAACACTGTAATTCAACTCTCTCTTACTGACAGGGTGACTAGGGGTCAGACAGAAAAAAAGAGGAAACTTTATTGAATCATGCTCCCTCACCTTATGAGGTGACATCGAGCTTGTTATTGACAGGGAGTAGGAAATTCACTTTTGTCTGGAATTTGTGACGATGGGCCCAAACCATAATAGTGAATGACCCATTGAGCTTCAAAAGGTATTGCTGTTATCTTCCAGGAAGCAGGTTCGGTGAGGTGACTCAAATGTGAGTGAATTTAGCGAGGGGGGGAAAAAAAAAATTAAGTCCAGCTGTTGAAACATGCTGTTTTATGTAAAGTAGGCATGGCGAAAGATACACATCAAATGAAATCAAATTGACTCTGTTAGTCTGTTTGTGTGCTCTAATCGGATTGAAGCAGCTTACCTGGGTGCATTACACTTTATCTGAATGAAGGCCTGCCGACGCAGAGGGGCAAGTTGCTCCAGACCTCATCAGGCTGACTGTGCAGCATCGTTCCAAAAGTGAGGTCACTGTTCTTGCCCGGCAAGTGAGGACGCTGCGTGGCAACGAAATACACGTCAAAAAAGGAGGCTAGGTAGTTTTTAGGATGTTGTCAGGCCTGGCCATCTTCTTCTTTTAAAGAGTGAAAGGACATGCTAGTGAATGTGATTTCCTGACAGGGCTCTGTTTGTTGGAAACGCTATTTTATTCTCTTTTAATGGTCGTTACTTATCTTCTGATTCGTTCAAGTCAAAGGGGTGGTGGGTGGGAGGGGCGGGGATCGCCATTAACATAAAAAACTGTTAATGTGTGTGTTAATGTTAATGTATGAACTGTGGCTGAGGTGGAACCCTTAGATTATAAGACTACTAGACTATTTTCAGATAAATTGTCCCAGTGAAGGAAGAACATCTGGGTAAAGTAATACTCACTGTGGGATTTACTAATTCATATGCTAAAAGTGACTAGTAGACAGACAGAAGCTTCTGAAGCCGACATGTGCAAACAACATAATAGCTAATCTGTGCCACAGCTCTCAGAACTGTCAAGAGAAACCATGCAGACGGCAGCGTTTCAACGCTCCTTTCACTCACTTGCATCATGCACTATTTCAATTTCATCCAACAATCCAGGTAGCAATGTTCCTGACTTATCAAGGCTATCCATTTTTTGTGACGGCCAAATCAGATCACTGCTGAAAAATTCATCCCCGAGTGTCAGCCGCGGCGCACAACACGCAAGAGCCGTGGCACTCCGAAAATACCACTGTGAATATTTCAGAATTACTAAAAGCAATCCGAGGCAGACATTCATATTTCATCTGACATGTCCTCGAACCTCAAGGTATCTCTGAGAGTAATTTGTTTTTGACGTGAGAAAGGCATCAATATTTGAATTTCTTAAAAGACCAGCACCAACAGGCCAACGACGTCTCCGTCAGGCAACACGGCATTAGCAGACAAGCCATTCACAGTTGTCCTGAGCTGTGATAACTAAAACTCATTGCTCACATTAAACCTGAGAGTCCCGGGGATATCTGGGGAAAGGTGTGCCTTTTATTGCACACGTCCTGAAAACTGCCACATTGGCATGTTTCCTGGGGGAACAATCTCTGATCTCAGCCCTCCTCCCTCTTGCTTATTTCCCTCTGCTGTTGCCAGCCTCTGCCACAGAGCGGTGCCGGCACCGCTGTCTTGGAGTGAGGCAGGGCCAGCCCCGTGTCCTACAAACACACACAAATCATTTACATGCTGTACTCATCAAAGGCAACTCTTCCTCATCTCCGCCGAGATACGCTGCTGATCTGAGCTTCCAATATTGCATCTCAGAGCACTGCGGCTAACCTTTGCAACTGCCAAAAAAAGTGATTAATTTTTTAAATACAGCTGTTGACCTATTATTGAGATGGAGAGGAGCCACGAGAGACACTCATCTCCTCTCCTCTGTATAATGGAATGCATTATTGCATCAGTGTTTACAAGGCGTGCTAAAAGAGAAACAGAATGTGGGAGAAAGCATTAAATAAAGCAATTTGGCTAATGTCGCTTTGGGCTTTGTGCGCACACAAAATGTCAATCAAAACTCGCAAATTCTTTGATTCATTGCAGTTTGTTCTGGCAGTTGCGTCTGATAGAAGAGTGGTGACACAATGTGGAACAATAATTACCCCACAGTGTTAATGTCCTCCAGTGTCTTGGTGCATTCATAAATAAAATATGTTCAAGATAATGGATTTATGTTCAATAATTCATCATCAGAATGTTTCAAACCCAGTGATATAATATGTGTCACAGTATTCTGTAACACAGTGCTTAGCCAAATTAAGTTATCTTGAAACAGATTTATTGACAACGCTGTTGCTGCATTCATTTACTCAGCAACCATTGCTTAATTACTCCTGCAAAGCACATAAAACAAACAATGCCAATAGACTGATTCTAAACCACTCAGTGTCAGTATTAGCTACACTCCCAGCCTAACTGACTGTATTCAAGCCTGGACCAAACGGCACTGAACAGTACACACTCTGTCCTCTCTAGCACTCTGAGTTGGAGTGAGAGGAGAGGAGTGGACAGAGCAGCAGTGGGACTGTGATATTTGTCAATCATGACTTCGGTGCCAGCCAGCCATGCAGGCAGTTTGGTTTGATGAGCCATCAGAGGATCTGTCTGGGTCCTTGTAAGAGCCAGAGGACCAGGGTGAGGCAAGAGGGTGACATCCAGGGCCGCGGTCTGTTCAGCTGGACTGGGGTCAATCAGTGGGCCTGAAGATCCAGAGCCAGCTGGAGAGCTATGATACAACTGGCCTTCGCGTCCAGAATGTCCCATTCCCAGTCGCAAGAGGAGGCCGTGCTGGCATGCTGGAGGAAGCCACTCATCCTCATAATTAATGACATGAGTTTGTATGGTGTAGGACCACAGCAAGCATATTGCAGCATTGCATTAAGGTACATGTGTATTACATGTAGAAATCACTGAAAGTCACTTAAGCTAAAAAGAAATTGTCCGTAATGAAAGTGACATGTGTGACTTGTATGTTGCGGCGTAAACGCTGAAGCACAAATCAGCTCTACTAGTGTAAAGCAGTGCATAAAAGCGCGGCCGTGTTTATATTAGTCATCTCAGCAACAAACAAATACAAATGGAAAAGATGCACTTGAAATCAACAGCAACAAGACACATATTTCTTTTTTTCAACAGTAGATTATCAGAAAACATTCAAAGGAGGCAAAAAAAAAAAAGAAGAAAACAATTTACATGCAAATCAAACCTTATCATCTCAAGCTCTTTGTGCCACTTTCGCCGGCAAAATTGCATTAATATGCACAAAGGCATTCAATTACTGTAGCTGTGGCTCAACTTCTTACATCTCAGCATTTTCTATTTGGAGAGGCAGGCCCATGTACATTTAATAGGTAGCCATTCTGTTCCCCGGCTCTGCGAGAGATCACTGCGAGTGTGTCAGTTGGAGGAGATGGCAGCATGTATCAGTGCATGAAATAAAGCTCCTGCTCCGAAGTGACAGGCCCTGGATATTGTTGGCAAATGGATGTTAAATTCACTCTGCTACCACCAACAGCAGCCCCCACTATGAAAAATTAACTGTACTCTGGCTAAAGTGAATGGAAATTGCTTTGCTAGATATACCGCAAAATCCTGTTTGTGAGCTATCCATCTGTCAGACGTCTCTGCAAAAAAAGACAGGGGAAAAAAAAGTCCTTCAGCTGTCGCTATTGAAGAGTCATACTGGATTACTCTGAACAGCATATGCGAGCGGAAACAAAAAGATGTCAAAGAGAGTTAAAGTAAATCCTAAATCTATGCCATAGACTGCAAGTCAGTAAAGAAGACTGGCTCCAAGGGCCTCAGAACAGACAGAGATGCTATGTGTATGTCAGCCACCAGAGGGCAGTGATACTGGTGGCTCTTTGCTGCAACCACTTTTTTTAAATCTTTTTTTATCAGTAGTTCAGAAGTGAGTCACTACACAGTGATCTGAATTCCTGGCAAAGATTGGGAACTTGTTTCAACATTGTCGGTGATGTGCAACACGGTAATAACTTCACAGCAAAGACCTCCCCAGAGTCAGGTAAGGTACAATGAAAAAAGCAATACAATTACATTGAAAAACAGCACAACAATACATAAATAATATATGAGGTTGTAACAGTGTGCATATGTTGCATATGTTTATTTGTGCATCTTCATGCAGGTGTCACAGCATGGAAAACATGGTAACTTACTACAGCTAATAAAATAAACATAAAAAATATAGAAAATAAAAGGTAAGTATGTTTTAGGTCACTTAATCATGGAAGCTTCACTGCATTTACAGTGCGTTCTGGAAATGTTCCTGGAAGCCCTGCGTGCAGTGAAACAGAATATGCATATCTACGAAAAAATATCTACACTGTGACCTTTCCTTTTCCAAGCTTATGCGCAGAAGTGACGGGACAGACATCTACACAGCTGAATGAATTATCTCACGAGGCTGGAAATCACATGTACAAGATAACCGAGCCTATATATTTATTTCAAAATTTGATGTAAATCATGGTGCACAAACTAAAAGGTGTGTGGTCCTTTCCAAGAGAACACTCAGGTGAGTTTCCACATCTTGCCACCAGATGTCAACATGCCACCTTAAATAACATTTGGCCTGTCTACAGCTGGGTGTCTCTGTTTCTCTACATGGCAAAATAATATAGGCTACTTTGATTTGTATCTGTCAAATGAAATGAGGTCATTAGAATAACAGCATGATTCACCCCATCCTAGAGAAAGAAAAGAGATGCACCCAGGTTGAGTTTTGACAAGAATCGCTGAGTAGCAGATCATCGGTTTCTAAGTTCAAATGTCATTATGATTTTAGGACAATATAATAAGGAACTGCTGTGAAATAAAATGACAATGACAAGACAGATTCAGCAGCATTCACACTCTTGTTGTCCAGTTGTTTATTATTATGCTTTTTTGCCTTCTACTACTTCTACATACTTTGTTCTACAGAAACCATTCGACTATCAAACTATGTTAAGCTCTTTGAGGACATGTTGGCGTGTATTTTTGACATTTCTGACATTTATACTTTTTAAAATACTAAGCATTTTGCAAATGTTTGGCCCCATTAAGAATGAATGGAGCTGACCTTCAAATATTCTTCATCTTTCTCCTCTTATAACTTCTTCATACTTTCAGCTACAGAAACCATTCAAATTATGGGAATGTTCAGCTATTTGAGCACATTCGTGCTTGTATTCAGCTATTTTCTACATTTCCTACTTTTTAAAATATTAAGCTTTATTAAAAATTATTTTAACATGCAAGTCAATGGAGATTCCTCTTCAACTTGCTTGACCTTTAAATGCTACTGTTTCCACGTACTTTTAGCTACAGACTCCATTTCAAGCTTAAACTGTTCAGCTATTAAACTCATATTCCACAGTTTTTGACTTATCACAGTTATGGTTTTATGCTTTTTGTCAGCCCTTCTGAGAGTTTTACATGAGTGTGTATGTGGAAAAAATTTGCATCAAAATGTTGATGTTTGTTGTTTTTAGTATGTTGTGTTTTTGATGTTTTTGACCTTGTTTTGTGTTTGATGCTTTTAGTTTGATGTTTGTAGTATTTGACCTTGTTGTTTTGTATTTGACCTTGTTGTTTTCACACACACACACCTTCTTCACCCACCGGAGTGAAGGACCTCTGAACCTTGAACCACCGTTTGATTGATTCAAACCTGTAACTGAGTCACAAACCTGCTCCTACCTTGTTGCTTCAGTGGGGATTCGAACCCACATCGCCGGATCTCCAACCGGAGACTTTACCACTCGACCATCTTCAGCGCTGATCGGCACAAAGAGACATGAAGATCAGAGAGTTCAGCTCCGTCACCTGCGGAGAACATTTAAATTTAAAATAAGATATTCCATTTAAAATATTCCACATCGGCCAGATTATTATTGAAATTATTCTCTCTCTCTTTCTGCAGAAATGTAACAATCTTGAGCTATTTATGTTTCTGTTTTATTTCCACTTCTTATTCTTTTTTTCCACACTTTATACTTTAAATATTGCGCTTTCTTTAACAAATCAATATTAAGCTTTATGCAACTTTTTAGTGCCCTTAGGAGTGAAGGACCTTCGAATCATCTTCCTGCTCTTATAACGTCTTCACGCGTCGGGCTGCAGAAACCGCGCAGTGCAGCAGCAGGCAGACAGACTGAACTGTTATTGCTGATTCTGAACACCAGGTGGACAATAACTGACCCACTTAACCGTCACTCAACCCACTTGGCTTTGACAGGTCACCGGAACAGCAACAGTGATGCAGCATCAGTTATGCCGGTGTGGCCTTTGCATGTTTTAACTGATCAAGGATTCAACCGGATCCCGAGTTCCTGCATTCGAGCTTGTTTTATTTATTGAGAAATCAAACACATGAGTGAGGATGACAGTATCCCCGTGGTTTTGCTGTGGGGGGGGGGGGGGGGG
>JAVQJF010101015.1:0-18518 GCA_036023855.1 Gadopsis marmoratus | reverse complement strand
ATATATATATATATATATATATACTTTTCCCTTTTTTTTTTTTCTTAGTAAAAATAAGTTTGTCTGTGACTTTGCAGTGGCACGTATATAAATATATATACATACACACTGTATAAATTTATGAATATCTGTATACCAAATAAAAGGCTTGATATGAACTTTTTAAACTTACCATTTTGTATATATTATCTTTTTTTTAAAAACTGAATTAAGACCTGAAGTGAATCAGGTTTGGTTGTGCTGGATTTCTCTGTTAGATTTGAAGTGGTGGTATTATTAAAAATGTCACTGACTGCAGACTGCTGCTTCGGGTGGCCCCATCTTTTCAGATTTTGTTCGGGAGGTGCAATACTGTCAAGCCGCCACTAGGCGGAGTTACTGCTCTTCTAGCGTACCATCACTCCACATCAGCTGAAGTTAAGGTCCTTGTAATAGTGGTAATTACAGATGGTTTTGTTTGTTAAACATGCAGATAAGACTTGTCACAGGCTGTACGGTGATTTGTGGATACTTGAGTGAGACTGTTAAAGCCTAAATTCTTGACTGTTGCATTTAAGTTGGCTCCAGTTTTGTCTTGATTAATTGCTAACATGGCAAGACTGTAAACACGCCCAACATCACTCTCCTGGGGTTCCCATCAGACTCGCCACTCTGCTGTTGTCCCACACATAACTATCCCTTCTAACAACAGGACAGGTAGGAGCTGATGTTACTAAGGCACATGGGGCAGGAATGAGCAAGTAAAATGTAACAAACCAAATTTTAGTTGTAAGTTACAAAACAATATAGTGAAATCATTCCATCAAAAATTACAACATGAGTGTAAATTAAGAAACCAAGACATGAGTGCAGTAACTAAAGTTGGAATTATGAATTTGAAACCAAATAAACGAGCAAGGTATTGCAACCAAGCGTCCAATCAATTAAAAGACCACAGTGGACAACTTCATGATCTGAGAATGCATTATCAGTGAAATGCTCCTTAACTTTATATCTGCAATTCAATTAAAATAATTCCTTCATATACAATAGGGTCCTCCGCAGGGTTTCCCTGTTCGGGCCCTAATGTCAGCATACATACAGTTGGTGCACAGACAGGCAGCCTGGCCATCCACCTCCCCTTGCAGCATGCATCTGTTTCCCTACTGTCCATGTACGTGCCTGTTTCCCTGGCAGCACACAACGTGCCTTCTGTTGATTTTTCTGAACAAACTGTTACTGTACTTTCCAATACAGCATCTACAATTGAATTCCAAATAGCAGATGTCACCCCTGGGCTTTGCAGCGCAAATGGCTACATCTTTACAAGCAACTTCCATGGAGCTGCTTGAGGCGCAGCGAACACAAATGTCATTGTTTTCCGTAAAGATAATTCAAAGCCCATTTAGGAACAATGTGACAAGCAGGCAGGCACCTGGGGTCAGTTTTCATTTTCTTTACATTGAGCCACTCTTAGTGTGTGGTGCATCTTCTGCTGCCCTGCAGTGACGTCTGAAGGAGCTCAGGGAGACCTCTGTCTAAAGATGATGGATCTGTGGATCCAGTGTTAATATCTTGTCAAATCTGGATTCACCCATCAAGACTATAAAACTGACTTATCCAAAGAAACCAAATTTACAAATGTACTGAATCAATTACTTTAATCCCTCTTTGCATTTCCTGTTGGTTTTGTCACCTACTGTATTTATTTGCTCCTTTCGTTCTTCTCTCCGCCTTACTCAACTCAAATCTATGATTAACATGAGACTAGGGGTTTGTGGTATGGAGGGTGGGTTGAACAGACATACATCAGTGGCAAAACACCAATTAAGGATAACCAGCTACCAGATATCAGCTTCAATGTGTCGAGCACAAGTTTGTTCAGGTGGTTTTTAATCTTGATATGTAGGAGTCACTTTCATTTCTTAAACTGAAATGCAGTAAATCAAACCACAAGGTGATGCAGGTTTATGCCGTCTAAAACTCGGAAAAAGTCAGATACTGTGGCTTGCGATTGAATTCAAAGTATTCACCCACTTTTCCCACCATTTCACTTGACCGATTTTGACTATTTTGTCAAAATGGCAAAGTGGGTGAATACTTTTGCGAAGGCACTGTAACTGCCTCCCTTTGAGATACAGAGCGGGCGTGTACATACTTTGAGTTCATGTTTTATTAAATGAGAAACCTCTTGGCCGAGGCCTGATGACGCACTGTCCACCCTGTCAAACAATTTGCTTCCGCTCTCCTTTTTTTTTTGTTTTTCATCTTTCATCTCTTCCACATCCCTTGCACTATATCCCCCCCACCCCCACTTATGTTCTTTCCTTCAGTGACTTTGCTCGTCGTCTTCCTCCTGTCCTCCACATGCACTGTCCTCTGTTTACTCTTTCGGTTCTCTAATGTCTCACCACTCTGTTCTTCCTCTCCTCCTGTCTTTTCTACTGCTGCATCTTCTCTTCCACCCCCCTGCTCTCCCTCTTTGCCTCTGCTGTGATCACCACCCACTCCTTTAACCCGCTTCCGCTGCAGAGCAGTGAAGTGGAAGTGATGGGGGATTTCTGCCTGAAACTGTCTGCCGAAATACTCAGGGAACAAACAATATTCGTGTTGCCTTGCGTTCTCTTTCCCACTCGCCCGTCTCCCACTTCATGACCAGGGTTGTATGAGGCCAGATGTTTCCCAAGTTTTCAAGGCAGGTGAGCCCCTCTTGATTTAAAAAAACCAAACATAAAGCTTTTGTTTGAACATTTGAAACACTGTTAAGATGAACTGAATAAAGTTGCATGGGCTTTTCATTTCACAATGCTATAGAATCTTGATAATCTTTCCACTAGGTATTGTCAGATATTATTGCAGTCGTATACAGTTAGTTTGATCAAGATCAAGAACACTATATTCACATTAACCTCCCGTCTGCAGCAATGCATCGTACTTCACCTGCACGATGAAACTCACCCAAACAATCTTTCCTCACAGTATCTCTGTAGCTGCTCCAGAGGGGTCCCACTGGTAAAAATTCGAGCTTGAAGCTATTTTTATATATGCGGCCGGCTGTAAACAATATATTTGTCTGGATGAGAATCTTTCTTTTTGTCTTTCTACGTAAATATCTCACTGTTCAAGACTCGTGTGCTAGTTTATGGCACTGTGTGTTTGTGCATGTGCAACACATGTGAGTCTACATTAAAGACTCAGTATTTCAAGCAGGAGAGTTTGAAGTGCAGGAGATGTTACTCTGGAGGAATCGCAGTGTGAAGTAAGATCACTTGTGGCCTCAGAGCAAGCCTGAATGTGTTTGTATGTGGCTCTTTATTTGTGTTTTTGGTTTATCTATGTGAAGGATGAAGTCATTTCTTTCTTTCTTTGGTAGATTATTTAACAGGGACACTACAGATAAACATTGTTGCATACAGTAGGTAGAAGCAATGCAACAAATCCCAGGATAGGTTTTTAGCTTGTCTTATGGGAATGTTTCAAGTTCTATATTTATTTTACACACTTTATTCTATACACCTTTTATTCTGCAGTTTTAAAATGTTGTCTAAATAGATTCTTTTCTTCCTTAATCCTTACCTCTGATGCCTAAACAATGAGAGGAAAGGCTTTTACACCTCTGCTGTCTCCACTGCTCTCCTCCAGGCAGCCCGCAATTTTAATGTGCAAATGCAAGCTTGCGTGTGTGTGTGTGTGTGTGAGAGAGAGAGAGAGCATGTGTGTGTTGTGCAGACTGTCCCAAGCTGACAGGGTACATGGATTCTCCATCCTGCTGGTATATAAAAATAAAGCGAGGGCACTGAGCTCTGCCTGCTTCACTTCTAGTCACACTCACACACACACTTGCACGCATCTTTCTTTCTCCCCTCTTTTTCCTTCCTTTCTTCCTCTCTTAGATCGTTCACATGCACTCAGCAGTGTGAGGGTTAAAAGTGAACGCGTCAGCAGGGCAGGTTGTTCCCTGTCCATCTCCCTGAGTGAAGTGTGTGTGTGTGTGTGATATTTATTTAATAGGGATTTCCCGCTCTGCATGCTGGGTGGCTGCTGGCCATGTCATTATGTTCTGAGCTGCCAACGGCCGTCACTGTCACTCGTGGGACATGAGGGGTGTGTGTGTGAGAGAGACAGAATGAGGAAGAGAAAAAGATTAGATGGAAAGAGAGCGACATACTGTGTGTGTGTGGATAGTTGGAGTGGAAGTAATGCAATACAGGGGGCTCAGTGGGCGTGGCAGTGTCAGACGAAGGCTTTCCATTTCACACATTTAGTCGGTGAGGACAGGCAAGCTCTGAGTCAGAGTGCATCCCGTGTTTGTGATTTATACACTGTGTGATATACTGTACACACACACACACACACACACACACACACACACACACACACACACAGTGTACATGGACAGTAAGACCCTCCAGTCGTCTACCCGGCCTGCTGGATAATTCCCTCTCCAGGGAGCTGGTGTGAGCCATGAAGCATAGAGCAAAGTTCATGAAGTCACAAAGTATAAATGCTGTCGTTATTATCAGTTGGCTTTTCTGTTTTACAAAATCTATTAATATAAGATTTTCAGTCCAAAAGAGATTATTGCAGGGAAATAAAATACAATGTATTAACATAATAACCATTTGATTTTTAAGCAAATTCCACCGTATTAAACAGTTATAACATAGGTTATCTTACGCACTGAATAATGGAATTTGAGATCCCCTTAATTCTGAAAATGGTTTATGAAAGCCCACAGCTCTCATGTTGCCATTTTGTTTCATATCTTTCTAGCCATTATATAGTAATGTGTCATTTTTCCATAAAATGACGCGTCAAACACAGAAATATTCTGGTGTACCGATGATCAAAAACTGGAATGATTGTTGAATTTTTTGTGTTTAAAATTTGTTTAAATAGTCCATCGTAACTTCTTTTTCAGACTTTTGAGTCTTTAATCTCATTTCTCCAGTATTGTACAGCACATGTTTTGATCGGGAATTAGGACCTTTGTTGTAGTCATGAATATCTTAAAATCTAGAGGTTTTCATCATTCATTAACTCGTAGTATTATTTGGAAAGTATTCACAGCATTGTGGACTTGGCTTATATTAATTTGTGGGGTCCTATATAGTTGTATGCAGGACACAATAATAAAAATATTGTACGCTCATTCTTGCTTCATTCAGTCTTACAGACTCATGCTCCACATTTACAGCTCTAATAATCTTCCTGCTAAAGGTTTTAGTAGATTAACATTCAGTTTTATGGTTTTAGTGTAAATACTAACCAAACCTAGGACTCCAAACCTAAATCATTCAAACTCAATCCTGACAATGAGTTTCTACTTAATAGGACTAACAAAAACCACTGTACTCTGCAAAACTGTCCCAGCTCAGAAGGACTGAAATATAAATAATTTGTTATAGAAGTATAATAACAAATGCATGCATACATAACACACAAACGAACAAACGCAGATGCACACACAGACACATAAAGTATATTATTAGTGCTGCAATGAATGTGACTGATGTCCTAATATTAGAATTATATTTTGATTTAAGCAACATCAGCCATATTGACCATCTCTATATCTTCTTGTTCCCTTCTCTGTCCCTTTGGTTATCATTTTAAAGCCTCCTTGGTTATGGTGCTACATTAGTTTTCACCACTGATTTGATATTATTGAAGAGTCTGAAAGGTGCTTCTGATGCCAGCTGGCTTGAAGATTTGTCTGGGGGTCATTTTTTTGATCTGGGGTTTATGTCAGCCCATGCCAGTACAGCAGATCAGGCCATACAAATACAATTTATTGCGGTGTTTAAGTGATGGTTGTGACTTTTTGAAACAATGAAAATGAAAAAGTAATTGGTTAACGTCCCAAGGAGGGGTGGCAAATAGGTCAAAGTAGCAAACTGGCCAATATGAATCCCATAAGTTACCCTCTGACAGTGATGTGGCTACACCTTGTGCCATGATTTAACAGCGGTCTGTTTGATGGAGCACAGGGAGAAAGACAAACTGCTGTTTTGTATTGTCTGATGCAGTAAACACATACAATGCACATCCACTGTCACAGGGTCTAAACTGGCCAGATAGACACACACTATGAAAATGTAAGAAAAACATTTCCAAATGAAAAACATCACTAAAAGAGTGAAAATCTTGTTTTTGCAGACCTCCAGTGGTTTAACTTCTCCCCTTGCTGCAGTGACGTACAGGTGTACTCCAACAAAACACATATGGAGAGTAAAAACTGCTTTTTAACAGTAACTTTAAGCGCAATAAGCACCAGGACTAGCACTATGGCTATATACTGACACTCCCCCACAGACAGACACACACACACACACACACACACACTGACTTTGATTCCCACCCAGGATTTTAAAGTGCGAGCATACGAATGTCCATTTGGAAAAAAAAAAAAACTAAATATCAGTATCTGTGTCTTTGTCCTCACCTGTGTGTGTAACTGCATTTGTCTGCACGTTTGTCTGTGTTTGTGGATGTGTCACTATAGGACGAGGTGTTGGCTGCAGGCCAGGCAGCAGCCTGAGTCAGGTGGGCTGAGGTCAGCCACTGACGGAGTCATGGTCACATAACACTGTACAGGGTGCAAACCTCTCAGTCAGAACATTCACACATACCCTCACAAGCATAGAGAGACAAACCTGTGTGTGTGTAAGTCAAGACATTTTTGCCAGTATGTTGTCTTCTTGCTGCCTGCTCACTGACTTGTTTGATTTGTTGGCAAAAAGGGAACTACTTTGTCATCAGTTGGTGCTTCCTTCGAGGTTCAGAACTCCATCTCTGCTGGAGGTTTTTCTAAACTGTATAATCTTAGTCCTCTATGTGTAAATTCAAATTTAGATTGTGTTTTTAGGCATTTATTATTTTATTATTTACTTTATTTCATGTGTGCATCTTTGGGAAGGGCTTGGTGACGTAGGGGCTACTCAATGGGCTGGAACTGTATCTGGCAAGATAACCGCTAACCGCTAGCTAGTCGAGAACATCCTAGTGGTAGTCAGCCAGTCCGGTGTGCTTTAAACATATCTGATCTTAAAGACTGAACTGTTATGTTGTGTTGAGTATTTTTTTCTAAAGTTTGCTGCCATGACGGTACAACAGGGGTAACGGCTGACTGATGCTGTATGAGATCATACAAAGGGATAACCTCTATATGGATCATCAACATTTCTGGTATCATAAAATCCCCCAAAGTAATGTGCCATAAGCCATTCTGCTTTTGGACTGCAGCAGCAACCTTTTCATGATCCAGCTCTGACTACTCCACAGAGATCATGTGTTCAACTACTCACTGTATGTTCTGCCCCAGGTAATTACTTCACATCTTGTTCTGTACCTTGTGATGCAAGGTAGGTTCAACCTATTGGAGCTGTAATGATCTGTTTACATACTATATGGCTTGGATAACAGGAGGTTGGAGGTTTTAATTAGGCCAGATCTGTGTTTCATTCACCTTCTGTTCAATCAATTTGGGAAGACTGGCTAATGATACAAAGTACAATATATAACCTTAATTCAAACTGTTTTGAAGTGAGTTCTGTTGAAGGTTGGTACAATCCAAGCATTGGATCCTATCATCTTCTATTTCACGCAATCAGCAATGAGCGAGTAGCCAATCCACTGCCGGAGACACATCCACCTATAGCAGACTTTGGTCCACTGCTACTGAAACAGTCGATTGCTGAGAGGGAGAAGACCTTCAGTATTTGACACTTTATTATTCATATAGTGTTCATGTGAACACAATATACATAGTGATCATTATATTATTTTGTACACTGTCAGCCTATAAGGGATGTTTTCCTAAAATGGAAAAAGGTCTGCAAACCTTACGTGATAAAACATCTTTAAATGTGTTATCTCTTTGTAAAATATTTGCAGTTATACTTTTGTATGTTCTAAGTACATTATCTTCAATCATTCCTGCACTCATCACCAACTGCTTTCCCCTCAGGTCTCCTCCTCTTCATCTTTCTCGCTCATCTTGATCTGAGCAGGGAATGTGACAGTGTCACAGGAACATGCTGGATTGTGTAACGCTGTCATATTTCTTCAACACTACATGTGTGTCGGCTCCAAGCTGGTCAGACTGATCTCTGGATGATGTGCTGTGTTGAATCTTCTTGTCCCACAGTAAAGATGACATGAGGGCTGGCACAGAGACAGCACAGCCACACTATGTACACACCGCCCTGCACACCTTGAGTCCTATAAGACTGTTTTAAAATTTGATCAACCTACATACTTGCATTTGAATGGTTGAAATAATTTGCTCTGAGGAGGATTTTCCAGAAGATTTCCAATATGAACACTTAAACAGTATTCAGGTAAGGACAGTGTGTATGCTGAATATAAAGCCCTGAAAATGTCTCATACTCGCTCACTGGATTTTCTCACCGCCTGGACTTCCAAAAGTTTTGGGGGACAAACCTGGGACTCTCACAGAAACTCACCTTCCTTTCTATTGTTACAGAAAACCATATCAGCCAGGATGTCGCAGGATGAGCAGCAGGGGCACTCAGAAGCAGCATGAAGACATGCTCTGAGGCTGCGGGCTCCATCAGAACATTTAATTGAGTTCAGCCGTGATAAGATTGCTGCATATTTTTTCAACATTTCTCTCCCACACTCTGGGAGCTCAGCAGGGGATTATATGCCTATTTGGTTTAAGAGAGATGAGAGAAGAGTGACAGGCTATGTGGACTCCAGAAGAAAGAGTAAAAGTAGGAAGAGGAGCACTGAGAGGAGATAAGAGGAGATGAAAAGGGGAGCAGGCACATGGATGGAACATGGATGGAACATGGATGGAACAAAATGACAAGAAGGGTGCAAATAAAGGAGTCAAAGACAAGCGACGATGGCGAGGAGAACAGAGCAGCAACAAGATAAGAAAGAGAAAAACATAGATGATGAGATTCTTTCATTGCCACAAGTCCGTGAGGTCCCATCATACTGATTCTGCCCCACCGGAACAGGACAATGACCTGTTTTGACAGGCTACCAGTCTGGAATTTAGAAAGCCGCATCTCCTACTGTCAGTCCAAGACACAAATGTCCCCTAGTGATATGAATTTATGATAACATTAATGCAGGGGGGGAATCGGCCACCTCACCGGGGCACGCTGTCTCTGACTGCGCTGCCTGGAGGCAAACAAACGCACTGTTAGATGAGAGGGAGGCTGGTGAGGAGGCTCTTTGGAGACGAGCAAACCAAACAAACCTAATACCCTGAAATGATATACAATATGGCGATGCAGCTGCTGGGAAGTACATGCAGATGCTGTGAGTTTTGCTTCAACCCATAGGAGTGTGTGGAGGAGGAGACACAGGGTGACTTATTTGACAGATTCAACAAAGAAATCCACAACAGTGGGAAGTGCGTGTTTGGGTGTTAATGTGGAGAGGATACATCATGTACACATACGGAGCTGCGTACATGATGTGGTTAATGGGATTATGATCGTTATGGTTTTGGTTGTTTTCCCTAATGCGTCTCGTGTGTGGGTGTGACGTGGCTGAGATTCTCCTGACGCAATTGGCTGTGACCTAATTACGCACACACCTGCCTTACATTACCTGCCTTAAATCTACTTCATCAGCCTGCAGTATGTCTACCCCAGCTCTTCAGTGACTCACTGCCATGTCGTTGCTTCAGCAACAGTGGTAGTTTGTGGTCTAGGCCGATCTCCAGTGGTTACTCTTGCTTGTGTGTTTTGGCTCCTGTGTGATTTGTACCACGGTTGGTTGCATTCTGTTGTCTCCAGCGTTTCCCGGATTATGCCTGCCTGCCTGCATTTATTCATCTGCCGTGTCTTTCCTCCCTCTTCCTCCACCCGGACCAACAGACAGCCAGCCACGTCACCCAGTCCCGTCAGCTTACCTCTTCCTCGGCCTGTTCTCCGTCACTCCCTGCTCCTTCCTTTACTGTCCCTGTGCCTTGCCTTAAAGAAACCATTTTTATTTTTGCGTCATATTTTTGCCTCAATCTGCACTACTGCAGACATCACAACAATGATGACCTGAGTGATTTGGCTCTGGTAGATATCAGATTACCATTGCTGTAGGAAGTGAATTGATGAATTATCATGCAAATGTGAAATACGTCAGCACGTTGACTACCAGACTGAACCAAAGATATGCATGTTATCTGATGAGTAACAAATGTGATCACATGACAATAATCTCAAAGTGAATTTGTAGAGGCTTGAAACTTGGGTCTGAGGATAGAGGGTGCTGCACAGATTGTAAAGCCCCTTGAGGCAAATTTGTGATATTTGACTATATTAATAAAATTGACTTGATTTAAAGGCCTCGCACACTCACACAGGTGTGTTCACTTCCTTTATTTTAGGCTGTTGTAGGTCGGAGCTAAGGTGGAAGTATGTGAGGTCTCCAACACTCTACCTTCTGATGACATTAATATCATATTGTAGAGATGGGAAAGATTCCCATTTTTCTTTGAGCATTCACATCATCAAGACATTTCAAGGCAGTTGTAGGGTTGCAGAGTCGATCATGTGACGGTTTAAAATTCTAAGCATTGACAATGTAGTACTATATCCATTCAACTTGTATTCAATTACCTTGAACGACGGACTTTGGCTGATGTGAGGCATGTATTGCTGTTAAAAGAGTACTCTACGGATTTAGCATTGCACACCTTGAACATTGTCAGACTCACAATGGACAAGTTGAAAAAAAAATGGATGCAGCAGAACCAGAGTTCTGTTTTTAATTCCATGCATTCTTGCATTCTAACCTATGATGCAACTAGACCACCGATAGGACCACCGATAGGAGGTTCTGCTGTGTTATGCTAGTGGTAATGTAGCTTTGAGCTGTTAGCCTCAAGCAGAGTTGAGGTGCGAGCTACGGAGGTCTGGTATGCTCAGTTCCTTCTAGCTCCACATCTTCAGACCCAGCTGACACTGACTCAAGTGACATCACTTGAGGGAATAAAGACTAATCTGACTAAATAAATGAACATTTGTTCAGGTGTAACATGGATGTGTAACATTTGGTCATATTAATGACTGCAATGTTATATAACATCTATCTCTCATAAATTGGAGTTCTCATAACGGTTTGTTTGCTGTCATCATGCAACTTATCCTCCAACAAAATACATTCTCACCTTACAGACGTACCTCAAGTAACTTTGTTGTCTCTGTAATGTGTTTCCAGAATCACAGAAAAATGAATGGAGAGAAATGGTTACCTGGAAGGTAGAACATTAATCTAAAAACATATGCTGTGCTTTGCAAAATGGTCATCACAAGTGTGAAATATACACAATGTGTACTCAATGGGTTGAAGCATCTAAAACCACCAGTAAGGGCTTTTAAAAGAACTCCGAGTTCGTTCATGTTGGGACAAGTAAAGATGTAAAGTCCTCCCAAGTACTTTAATGAAACCATCTTTATGTATGTATCTGTTTGTGTGCTTGCATGTAATATCGCTAATCTTCCAGCTATCAGTTATTTACCAAACATGGGAACAAAGTGTTCATAGATTCTAACCTTTGAGTGTGTGTGTGTGTGTGTGTTTGCTGGGTGGCTCTTCAGAGTCCCAGCAGACCCCACAGTGAGCTCTAAGTAGCTCTGATTAAATTTGGCCTCCCTCTGCACCTCTCCATTGCTTTTAGGATGCAGAGATAATGCTCATTAGGAGAGACGGGCGGGGACTTTAGGAGGCGGATGCTCGCATGTTGCTAAAGTGTGGCTGTAATGGGGAGCGATGGGAGTGTAATGCAATTAGGTTGCATTTGGAGCTGCGACTAGGGGTTCACTTTATGGAGTCTATGTGCATGAATGTATGAACCATAAAATTCCTCTGTTGTATGAGGGAGGGCGTGGGGTCAAAGTTCAGGTGAGAGTTAGACACAGTGTTCCTGCATCTTCTCTTGACTGCGCATGTTAGAGGAGCCACATATTACATCGCATTTGTTCAGGAGTTGGTCGCTTTGCTCATTCCGCCACCTGTCAGGAACACGGTCTGTGTGAGGCTTAAAGGAATAGTTTCACATTTATGGGAAAGACGCTCATTCGATTTCTTGCCCGAGAGTTAGATGAGAGGATTGATACCACCCTCATATCTGAATGGTAAATATGAAGCTGGAGCCAGCACCAGGGTAAGCCAAGGTTAGCACAAATACTGGAAACAGCTAGCAAATTCACCTACCAGCACCTCTAAGTCAACAAAAATCAATGAGAAGTGTGAGAGAGTGAGAGAAGAGCGCTAGAATCAGTTGTTTCAGCAAGAGCAATAAAATGACATATGTTTATGTTGAAGTGATAACGTAACGCCATCTAGTAGGTACTTGTGATGGAAGCAGATGCTGTGAGTTCCTCCTGCCCTCTCCTCTGCTCGTATTGACGTGTGCAGACTGAGGATGCCTGCAGCCTTTCCACTCATCCATGTGTGTCATGGTCACACACCCCTCTATTCCTCTGTGGAGCCTGATCAGACCCCCCGACCCACCAGCTGAGCCTACTTCCCCACATCAGTAGTGTGCAATAAAGAGTTTGGCCTGTCATGGCTCCTCTTGTTGATGTATGTTAAAGTTTGTCTCTGTGTAGCCTGATAGGCAGGCTTCATTATTGTTTTGTCTTCTTTTTATGGTTTATCATGCCCGTCTTTGTGTTGCGAGGAATAAACAAATGGATTTGATAAACTGACTGATGATTGTAGCTATAAGCTTTTGGTAGCCTCTTGATTACTGTACTGTCTTCTGGGTCTATGCTGCTGAAGTGTCCTTGAGCAAGACACCAGCTCTAATGTTGTCCTGTGGCTGACCCTGACCTTTGACCTCCCTGCTGTGACCAAAGTACCTTAACATCCCATGCCCACATCGACCCCCACACTTCATCCCCAGCCTGAGTGAGGGAACAAACAATGGAACCACAATGTGCTTCATGCAGATAACACACAGCATCAGTCTCTGGGTTTTTGATTCTTATTTTCTCACCAGTTTACAGATTGCAGCGTTTAATGAGACGAAGTTCTCTTTGTGCAGTCTTAGCCACAGCTCAATCAAAATCACTTGACTTCCTTCAGCTGCTCGCTTCTGAGCTTCATTAAAAGTGTGTTTTAAGTAACTTTTTTAATTTTAAATGAAGGGATTCTCCTTTGATTGGACAAGATAAGGCTGGTTTGAACGGCTGCCGGGCATTAAACGCCTTCCCTTGGGGCATTTGTGGCCGTTATCGCTTCCTGTTTGTTGTCATGTCAAACTGTGCCGATCAAGACGGCAGAGAGTGAAGCTGACGCCCGACGGGGGAGCGCACTGGGCGGGCAGAGCGATGCGAGGCACCGGGGCGTCTTAAATCTTTGATCTGGAGAATATGGCCGCATCGGCGATAACAAGACTGGCGTGCATCCCCCACTCGCTGCTGACCCGCAACTCCTGAGGAAAACGTTGTTTGCGTCGCACAAGAAGAATCAAGGGGTCACTTCGGTCTCTGCAGCGCAGTCACAGCTCCCGGAGCAGCGCCGGCAGACGGCAGCCTCCTCGTCTCTGGGCTCAGACAGCAGCCTCCTCGTCTCTGGGCTCAGACAGCAGCCTCCTCGTCTCCTCGTCTCTGGGCTCAGACGGCAGCTCGTCTCCTCCAATGTCTCCCAGCCTCAGCTACCGGCCGTCATCTGCGGAGTCTCCCTGCGATGAAACCGCTATAATCCCGCCCGCCGCCGCCTCCTTCTTCTCTTTCCTTTGACTCCTTACTTGCTTCACGCCGAGGGGCGGAAGGAAGAGGGAAAACCCCCCCAGGCGGGCAAGAACACTGTGCAAGTTTCCGCGTGTGCGTCGCTCTGGAGCGGAGGGCAGATGGCAGCCCCGGGGACGGCAGCGCTGGCTCTCCTGGTTCTCACCGCGGCAAGTGAGTAATCCGTTCAAATCCTCCCGGAACTGCGCGGGACAGACTTCTACTGTCCCGCGCTTCTACTTTTGCAAATGGGGTTTTTTTTTGTCTTTAAAGTTTGGTCTTTAACCGCACAGTCCCGGGCTGTAACACGGCGGACTCTCTCTCGCTGTGGACGGCAGCTCATGTCAGAAATGTTTGACATGTCATTCGACGCCACATGTGCTTCCGCTCCTGCAGGCGAAGCGTTTACATACCGAGGGAACGTTTGACAGCCACATTTTTAACTTCACGCACAACACGTGACACCGGAAAGCGAAGCAGGCCGGTTGGCGACGAGTTTCCGTAACCTCGCACGGTTCAGCGCACGTGGTGTTGTCGTTCAGCGCGAGTCAGTCGGACAACTCGCTCCTTCTTGCACAACAAGCCCACCGCGTCATAATGGAACAGCCCGTAATTTAAACACCAACATCCAATGAGAGTTTCTCGCGGCTCATTAATAAGCGGCTCTAACTTGCGACCACACACGTGTTTAAATCTACCCGATGAAATCTCATGATGGTGATTTTGTGGCCCCTTACTGGCCTGCTGTGTGAGCCAAGGCCCTCTGATGGTAATATCCGGGATCTAAGTGGAACCTTAGTTACACTTCTATACATCCTATCACGTGACCTCAGGGGCAGCTGGGGCCCGCAGGAGCTGTCCGAGGTGCTGAGCTCACCCATCGTGTGCTGCCTCCATGAATTCATTGACTGTGTTGTTTAGTTGGATAGTTTCATCCCCAGTGCCATGAGCTGGACATCGTTGTCATTGGAATAAAAGGCACGCAGCGGCCACAAAGTGTGAATTCACGGGGGGGCTGAACTTAGTGGAGTTTCTAATGAGAACTTCAAGGCTAAAATGACCTCAGTGACTTCTGAAGAAAGTCAGTAACATTTTAGGAGTATTCTGTGCAAGTTGAAAGAAGAAGAGCAAAGTGAATAATTATTGAACAGAAAAACATACCCATGTGTTATCGGTTAGGTGTGTTTATCTATGTGTCACTAAAACGGTACAAACATGCAGGGAGACATTATGCGGATGAAGGTGAGTTTTACTTGTTAATCTTGTCTTTCTGTACTTCTTTATTAGCCCGCCCTTATGACCTTTCAACTTTTATCAGAGTTATAGTACCTTACATATGCTTCTAAATCTTGTATCTGCAATATAAACTCCCTAAACCTTCAGCTTATTATTAGGAGTCGTCATTTCGTGTTCGGTCAAGTGTGGACCTTTTGCAATTTGTGGATTTAATAAGTTTAGCAGTATGTTTAGTAGATGAGTTTCAGGCCAGAGAGAGCTGCAGCAGATGTATTTAGAAGAAACTGGCGCACATTTAAGCAGCGGTTACACGTGAGGGTGAAACTGAGAACAGAAGAAAGCCACTTTTCCTGCTGCCCTTGTCTCTCTTCTGTACTCCACCTGCACGTGTTCCTGCCACTGCTTGAAAGAAAAGAGCAAAGCCTTACAGAAAGACACAAGAGAGAGGTTGTGACAGATTAAAGAAATCAGTGTAGTTTCATCCTCACAGATGGAAGGGCTGTCTATGAGGATGAAAACTTTGAGAACAAGCGACCAACAGAAATCCTACGAGATACTTAAAAACCCCCACAAAATCTCTCAGGCTGTAGATACTCTGTGAGCAATGTGAAAATGTCTTGTTGGAACTCGACCATGTGGCTGCGGATGCATATAATGGCACGTGGGTGCCTTTCATACCATGACTGATACGGGCACTGTACTGGGCAAAGCCAAAGACAGCTCAAGCCTAAATTGTTTTGGCCTCAGAAAGGCCACCCCAGATGGCAACACACTGAATAATTCACTATCCTAAAAAGAACCTACAGGATGCAGAATTTGGAGGCTTTTTCTCTCTCTGTACACTGGCCCGATGACACAGCCTGTCCTTCCATCTGCATCACACAAACACAGCAGTGTGTCTCAATGTTTCTTTCTTTTGTTGCTACGGTTTGACACATTCTGTATGTTGGGATGGAGACTATGTGTTGATTTGATCTGGTTGAGAAAAACTCCGAAAATTATGTTTGATTGTGGTTGAGTCTCTGCTTGCGAGAAGATGGCATTTCTATTTTATAGCGGCAATGAATTATTGAGGTGCGGAGAGTGCAGCGAGCCGGACAGGAGCGAGTGTGTGTGTGTGTGTGTGTGTGTATATGCATACTTGCTGGTACACTCCCTAATGCTCCGTCTCTACTTACATCAACCTCATACACAATCTCATTTTAGCCTCATCTTCATTTTAGCATTTACTAAATACACCATACTGTACATCACTCTACAGAAAGCCCTATACTGTGTTTCTTCAACATCCTCGGTCCTTTCCACCTGTCACGTTAAGTCATTTGTCTTTCACAGTTTAGTAATCTTTTGTGCAGGGCTTATTTGTATGCCACCCCCTTTGTATTTTTAAGGCAATATGACATCTCCTGTTTCTCTCAGGCAGAAATCAGAGAGCAGCCAGAGAAAAGCTGGAGCCACCACAGTATAAATGTGTTAAAAATGTAAATAGGATCCATTTACCAATCCTTCAATTAAGATATTTTTCTTCTTTTGTGCACCTGTACAGTAAATATGTGTTTTAATTTGTCTACAGCCACTAAGATCGTCATATCACTTTATGAAATGCTCTTTCTAGACATCGCTGATTGCTCTCTGGTGCATGGAAGTTCTGTAGTGAAGGGTGCTTAGGAAAATAAAACATGTTTTTAGGCAAAGTTAATGTTAAAAAACTGCAGACAGAGAGAGAAACAAACACTTGAGTTTTCATTCTAATCTGAAAATGTGACTTTGAAGATATATTGCCATTTGTTGTCCTAAATGGTGGCATAGATTTAGTCCCGGTTAAGCAGGGGTCGGTTTATGAGAGCCTTGTTATTGTGATGAGAGTTTGTGATTTGAAAAATGATTTCTTTTGTGCCTAAGTTTATCTAAATACAACCAAGCAAGCAAACAATCAACAGTATTTGCAATGTGCTGATATTAAAGGGGTACGCCAATGATTTTAGTATTGCTCTTTCATAAAGTTGGGTGACTCACAAGACAACATTAAAATAAGGAACAAAGGATGCAGCAGAGGCTGAGATATCCTCATTTTTAGACATTTGTATGTTGCCAGCCTGAGTAGAACTCCTCACGATGAGTAAAATGAACTTCATGTGTGCGATCAGTGGAGTGACACTGAATTGACGTTGAATGGGAGTATATTTTTCCATTATTTAGCACAGACAGGTTCCTGACAGTTGTAATTGTCAGTTCTTGGTGATCTCTTGCTTTTCAACAAGGCTTTAATCCAATTAACCAAAGCACAATGATGAATTAAGCTAACATGCAAACATTGAGCTAGACCAACGGGATTTATACAAAGGATCGTGTCACACCAGTTGCTTTTAATTAGTAAGAAACCTGCATGTCATTATGCAGCGGCTTGCAGCCTTATTGCATACAAACAATGAATTGTTGCCAGGCTGTGATCCAGTCAAACAAACCTATGAATCACTGTGATTTCCCATGAACCATTACCATAATATGCCATGATACGGCTATTTCATTTTATCAGATGATTATACTAATCTGGGTGTTGTTTTGTCTCACTCTCCTTTCTGTTGTTTGTTGTGTGTCTATTCTCTTATCCTGACGGACAGAGATCTGTGTTTCAGAGCTCTCCGAAGACATTTACCCTCAAGGCTTCGGGTCAGTTCATAGTTGCTCAGACGTTGGACACTTCTCTCAGCTCCTCTTCAGATGGAGGTTAATGTAGACTGACCAGGTGTAGAATGTATCTCTCCTTCCCGCAGAGGCCTTTAAAACTCAGTGCCACTTCTTTTCAGTTTGATCCCGACATGTCTCAGAAAACATTTTTATCTTGAGTATATGTTGATATGACAGCTGGTTCCATGGCTTACAACCAGTGCAAGTAAAGTGCCAAAACAAATAACATGCATAGTTGCCCAAAGCTGCTAACTGCACAGTTTTGAGATGTCTGGATAAGTATATTGCTGATATCTGTTCAGAAGCATTTGCACAGCTGTTTCACTATGAATGGTTGACTTTTTCCACAATGTCTTGTAGTGAAAATGGTGTGCTCTTTGTAGCTGAAATTAAACCTGGCCATATAGCTGTCATATGCTAAGCAAGTAAAGTGTCAAACTCTACAGCTTGGACTATTAAAGGCAGTTAGAGGATGAAAATAACTGCTAAAGCCAGACAACTCTTCAATGTGCTGTTACACCAAAAGGCATCAACCAGCAACATCTTTAATTTCACTTTTTTTTTCTTACAGAAGTTTAAATGTCTACTTGCGGAGGTCCCAACATTAGATCACACATGGATTATGTGTGAAAATGATGTCTCATGCTCCCTGAGCCCAATGAATCTTGGCATTGCCATCTTGGAATATGCCCGTGCCATCAGGGAAGAAAAAATCCATGGATGGAATAACCTGGTCATTCAGTATATTCAGGTAGTCAGATGACTTCACTCTTTGGCCACATAACGTTGCTGAACCTAGACCTGACCAACTGCAGCAACCCCAGATCACAGCACTGCCCCCACAGGCTTGTACAGTCGGCACTAAGCATGATGGGTGCATCACTTCATCTGCCTCTCTTC
>JAVQJF010101013.1:0-11373 GCA_036023855.1 Gadopsis marmoratus | reverse complement strand
GTCTGTAGATATAGAGTTTGCTTGGACTTGCTCTATATTTACAAGTGCTATGAGATAACTTTGTTATGATATAGCGCTATATAAATAAAATTTGATTTGATTTGATTTGATTTGAAACGGGGCATCGCTGAGACAAATCCTACATGCACAGCTGGCACTTCATAGATAAGCAGAGGCTAAGAAGAACTTAATGCTGCGGTTTATTAGTCTCATAATCACGAAGACAATGTCTTGCAAAATATTCAGGATTGTTGTGTTACACCTGATTGTGCAGCTACAGATAATCTGGACATTAGAGCTCATTATAACCCAGTTTTCTGACTTTTCGGGTGGAACCATGTACTTGTCAGGTCCCAAAGGACGTTGTGTGAAGTGAAGTTTGCTTCCAGTGCGGGTGGCTGTGTCCCGGGCCAATCAGCTGTGCTGTCATTTTTGGAAAAGCTAAAAAAATAAAAAAGGGAACCAAAAAAAGAACCCCCCCCCCCACACACACACACACACTGAACACAATTAAATAGAAAGTTGTTGTTGTGAGCATAATAAACTCACCGTAGATGTTATTTTTGAGCTTTCATGTGCTCAGCACCCCCGTTTTTAACAGATGTACTTGTCAAAATGTTTTTTTTTGTATCATGATTACATTTTGCATTTCCCTTGTTTTTAATCCGCTTACGCAGTACTGTAAAATGAGAAAAAAAAACCCAACTTTCAAGTAAGTAGTCAAACTAATAAGCTGAGTTTTGTCAACCTAGAAAGAAATGCACAAGCAAACCATCTGTCGATATAAGAAGTGACGCTTTTACGGCTAGATCTCCACTTCAGTGTATAGAGCACTAATTGTCCTCCAATTTAGACTGCAGCATAATTGCAGAATTAGCTCTTATTTCCATGTAGATTTCACTGTAACTAAGGCACTCATTGAAATTCAGAGTCTGGGAAATGAATTTCGGAGCTGCGTTGCTTCGTCGCTAAACTGTGCAAAATGTGTTCTCTGAAAAGGGTTTTTGCAGGAGAGAAAGCCACATCGTCCCCGGGGAAATATATCAACGTTTCTGTGGAGCTCCTGCTAAAATGAACCATGGGCGTCCACGCTCAGCCTCCGTATGGCTCTGCTGTGGAATCCAGCCCGAGATAATGGCGTCTAGACAAATTTGTCATTGACATTTTGCATGCCTCTCTTGCACAGAAAGGAATACAAATGAATATGACCGCCCTGTAACGGCGGCGACTGCGGTCTGTGGAGTTTGTCTAACTGCGGCGGCTCTCGGTTATCATTAGGGGAAGGTGCTGTGTGCCGTCAGTTTATTTTTGTGTTTATTACTGAGATATAGTGACACCCGGAGTGAGGGATCGTGTCGAAACTCTGGAGTATTATTTCTGCGGTGTGTTTATTCAGTTCTTATCGAGAGAGAGAGAGAGAAGGCTGCAGGTTGAGAGAGGTGGAATAGTTAATCAGACGAGTCGAAGCATTACAGATTGCTTTAATAAATGCAGCACGGGGGAATCTATTTATATAGGATTTGGCAAATGTTTGCATTGTTTTTCGCAGCTTACAGTGTGCATGACTTCAGCCTCGACAAAATATTGCAGATCCAAGTGCTGTCACGCAAGCCTCCGGGGGGGGGGGGGGAGAGAGAGAGATCCCCAAACTGTCAGGTTTATCTCGTGCATAATCGCTCGCACAAATAATGAATGATAAGGCGAGCGCTCCGACAGGGCTCCGTGTCTGCAAATGAAACGCTCGCTGCCGCGCTGTGAAAGTAAATAGATGGAGAGGGAAATCACGGCAGCCTCTACGGGGACAAACTTTTGTTAGGGCTTTGCAAACAATAGGAAATAAGCATATGTCTTTATGGGCTGGTAGAGCCACAAATAGCTTGTCAGAAGCGTGAACAGAGCAGTTGCCCTCTTTATTGCTTTTGGTGGTGTTATGGTGCCTTTGAGTCTCTCTGCCACTCCACAATAAACGAGGAGCTGCTTTCCAACTCAGGCCACGTTTACCTTTGGGGCCTGTGTGACTGAAATGCCCCTTTCATCTAGGAGGGATATGTCTGTCTCAATATCCCCATAGTGCTTATGGCACTGGGCACACAGAGGAGGAGGTGGAGCAGGAGAGAGGAGATGGAGGGGTGTGCTGTTCCTTTGTCCACCATAGCGTATCCCCCGTTTGTGTACCCCCACCCACCCCCTCTCCTAATCTCCGGGGGAAAGTGTGGAGAACACAATCGGGACAGGAGGGGACATCTGGACCCGTCTGCAAGGAAACAAGGCGATGGTTGACTGGCAGCGCCTCCAACCTTCCTCCGCTACCTTCTTTTGAGCGGGCCCCCCCCCCCCCCTTCCCTTCCACTTGTACCTGTCAGCCGTGCACGGTTGTTGGGATCTCCGAGGTTCACCGCCGCTGTCCGCTCGCTGCTCACACGATATCTCTTTATCCTCCGCCCCGCTGGCCCTCCAAGATTGAACCCACACGGCGGAACCGCGCTTGACATGCTACGCCGAACGCCGTTCTCTGCACTCTCTCTCTCAAAAGTTTTCACGTTGTTTAACTTGCAGCCAATTTTCTAAAGCACATCTTATCAGTCCAGAAGTGCGGCTGATAAGGTTTGTAAAAACATACTCGCAAACATACAGCTGCTACGCCTCTTTTGTTGTTGTTGCTGCTGTTGTTTTGCGTCGTCACGTCGAGCTCACGTCTGGTCGCATAGCAGGGACAAATCCGACTGTGGTGTCAGTCCTAAAGATCTAAAGAGCTATGCTTCTGTCAGGACTCACCAGACATTAGAAGGCGTTTGTTCCGTTTAGCGTGAGCAGAGTAAGTAGACGTTCGTCCTGCAACAGCAGCTGCAATAGATCGGAGCTCATCTGAAGGACGTTGTTTGAGTTTGACTGGAGCAGCTCATCGCTACCTTTTGCTCCCCTACGCATTCTGTCGTCAGCTGTTTCCATACAAGCGAGAAAACGCCAGCTGAAGAAGATGAGACCGAAAGGTGGAAACGCCAAAAGAAAAAAGCATCATTCTCTTGGCGTAAGAGGTATGCGAGGGTGGAGTTTTTTTCCTTTTTCTTATTTTTCATTTCCAGGATTTGCAGCTCTCAATCCAGGACGGATAGCTATTGTGCCGCTGTGGAGATGGCCCTGAAAGGATCTGAGGGTTTATGATATCAGGTCATGGTCACAGGGCAGCGGAAGAGAAATTAAATTATGGCTGCAAGCAGCAATACAGTGGCCAGGCTCCAGCCTACACATTTAGACAGGGAGGAAACAAAGGTTTTTGGATTCGTACCGAAGTCGGTGTTGAATCTGAGACATGTAACCTGTACTTTGAGGGTTTTTATAAAAGATTAAAGGTTTCAAAAGGGTTGCCACCAATTGTGCCCACAAAATGGTCTGCATCATTTTGTGCAAGATTGGGCCATTTTTTAGAGAGAGTTAGCATTTTCTTTACTCGTACAATCACTAAATTAGGATTGGGGGAAAATTCATGCTTACATTTCAGTGTTAAATACTTCCATTTAATGTATTCATAAATCGCAATAAAATCTTCGTTGCTAATCTAATTGAAATCAGTTAAAACTAATTTCAATAAAATATTGTCAAATAAAATATCCGCCCTTTTTCTATCCTGTACAGTTGATTTTTAACAAAGTTGCAGTCTTAACATCGTCGCGTTGGTGGTAAAAATCAGAAGGTTCGTTCTTGCATTTAAGTACAAGTTGATGGTTTTTGTTCATAAGGAAGGGGATGATTTCTGTAAGAGGAAATAAAACGAGAAACAAAAGAAAAGAGAGAGAACGCCGTAAACAGCAGAGCAGCAGACAGCATAGTTGTCTGGGTATTCTTCGTTAATGTCAGGGTTTTCCCAAAGTGACCTCATGAACTTCTGCTGAAGTCTCGAAGCTCTCTACACTGCTCCACAGACTTTACTTCCTTGTGCTCTCATCTTCAATCCTCTATAAAGTTGGGCGCAATCCATCTGCCCGTCCGGCATGCAGCTGATCTGATGGCGATGCAGAAAACCCACATCAGCAGGTAGTGTCTGACATTGCTGCGGGAAATTACATTTCCCCTGTCTGGTCCTGCTGTCATTTACCTTGAGTCAGCGTGTGACGAGCCTTTACATTATTAAACGTTAGGGCACACGCTCCTACATCTGTCACCATAGTGGCCTCTCCTGCCTCTACCACCTGATTGGCTGAGGTTGTCATCAATCATACGCTGCTGAATTGGCCTGGTGTTCAGATCAACGGTCAGACCGAGGAGTGGCTCTGACCTTGGACTCATCCCTCCCATTCAAACCAAACTCCATAGAGGGCGGAAGGAGGAATTCACTTCCAAAACGAACAGCTGAGTATTTATGAGCGCTGTAAAGCCCCCGACCTGAAGCCTTTTCTCTCTGCCCATCCCTGTCTCTCTTCAGCATGGCATGAAATTAACTATATGCCAGCGAAGTGGGCTTTTCTTGCTCCAATTTCACTTCTGACAAGCTGAGGCTAATGGAGGAGGTGCCTTGGATTAATGTCTCAGCGTTTTGGTTAAAACACCCCCTCGGCTGAGTGAGTGGTCGAGTTGTTTGTTGGTGTCAGTGAATTACTTTGCCCTTTTGCGTCAGGCAGAAGTCGGCTTAAAAGGCAATTAGTCAAAAAAGTGGGGTATTGTCCCTCATCCAGTCTGCCCGAGACAGATTGTTTTGTAGAGTGCAGTAGTGAGTTAAGTCCCTCTCTGCGGACTTTTCATTAAATGATTATTTTGTCACTGCTGAGCTTTTTCGTTGACAAACTGATGATGAAGATTCCGTATTGCTGGTTTGTCCAGTCACATCATCAACCGTCGATATCTCTGAGGCCACACCCAAGCTTTTTTACATCCTTACCTCGCTTTGCTTATTATTCGTCATGTTTTTTTTTTATGGATTCTTTATTCCAAGGCATGATGACACTACGTGCTTGGCTCCGCTCTGAATGGCATTTAAGAGCCCATATTATTCAACTCCTGAAAATGTCAGACGTTACCTCTGTTTTTACGTTTTTGTCCTCTGGGTCACCGCTGATGTTTTTGTGGGCATTTAATTTTTAATTTAATAGGCGAACAGAACTAAGGGAAAACAACATTAATATCCAAACGGAATCGTTTCTTTCTCTGTTTAAACGTGAGCGCGGGAGTGCACGCCGCCGTCTGCTGCGAGGCTCTTGCTCCGCAGCCGTGTGGTGGACCAAGCGGTCGAGGCGTGAGGCAACGTGGGCTTAGAAGTGCAAAAGAAATGTGGTTTATTTTCAAGGACAAAACTCAACAAACGAATAACTGAATTAAGAGTGATAGGTCAACAACACATAACTCTGCTGAAAAAAGCCAGTTAACAAAACAGGGTGTCAACTTAACTAATCGACCTCCTGATTGAGCCCTGAGGGAAACCTATATACTGACCCCCCCCCCCCCACAGAGTGCTTGGTATGGTCCTTGGTTTGGGCCTCAGCATAACATCAGGCTCCACCCTCGGCCCCACCTTTTGTTGGACCAGGAAGGAGAGCTCAGCCAGGTAAATTAAATCTGCAATTGTTTGTTTGTGGCCACAGCCACCACAAGCCGTGACTGATTTTATTGCTGCTTTGATTTGATTGAAGTGCTTCACGAGCGCTTTTTTTTTATTTACCAGGGCAGCCGAAAATGTACGTTGAGCGTCACCACGCTGTAATGCTGCTCTTGTGTTTAGGGAGTTTTGTCAGTCATTGTCCTCCAGTGTATTAAAAGTGGGAAATTTCCCTGAGTGTTCCTCTTTAGAGTGTACTTACTGACTCGGCTCTCCTCTAAACCGCCTCTATAGTAATTGAGATGAGCCACGAGAGAGAAGAATCTTGGAGCCAAGTCAAAACTTTCATCTTTTATTCACAAGCTGTAGCATGAATGCCACTGCAGACTTCCTTCATCTCCTCAAATCCTTCCCAAAGAGGGGAGGATTTGCTGTATGGTATCTCTACATATGGACCCGGCAGTATATTCTGATAGTCCTATTAATAACAATTCCAATAAAATATAACAGCAGCGGGTCTCTCAGACACAGGTTTTATGATGAGCAATGGGGCAATTTGGCAGAGAAGCATGTGGGTGTTCAAAGAAGGCCCATCACTTATCTAAACAGCACAGTCTTTCATGTGAATGTCAAGTTATTAACTATGGCTGTAATACAAATGCAATTCAGAGGCCAGATTAAATTAGCAAAATGCTGAACTGCTTGCTAATCAAAAAAAACACAAAAAACAACAAAAAAAAAAAAGGAAAGCTCTTCTGAAATGGATCTGCACTACATCACGGTCATTTTTCATTTGGGATGACTTCGGGCCATATGTCTTGCTTCCTGTTATTCACTAAATGATGCGTAGGATTAAATTCGCCAGTTGGGACATTGTTGCCCTATTAAAAGCCTTCACAGCAGCCCACTGCACACATTCTATCCCACCAGATTTGCATCATTCTTTCACTGTTTGAAAATCACGATTTTCATTTTAGCTCCGTTTCTCCCCTTTTCTACCCCGGAGAGGAGTCTTACCTGGCTGGCTCCGGCTCCGGCTCCATCCAGCTCCGTCCTCGTAGACAATATGCGGGAATTGCCTAAAGTGCTTCTTCAGACCTCGGGGACTTTTTTTCATTTTGCCTCCTCGCTCCTTTCTTGCGATCCAGGGGAATTGAAAAGTCAGTGCTCAATAATGGAATAAATGGGTTTAAAGGGTTGAGGTGGAGAACCGTGTCCTTACCCAGGTGTTTAACAGCCCAGAACACAATATCATGCTCGTGTTTGATACTCTGTCACCCATGGACGCTCCAGCAACTGCAGATTCATCGCTCCATTGGCCATTGACCAATTATTATTTTTTGAAACTATTTTGGTTTCTTTTTCTGTCGCGTAAAGTTGCAGAGACACGAAAATGTAGGGACGAATCATTTCAAATCACTAGTTATGTTGAAATAAGCAAATGTGTAATGCTTTAAGCTCCAAGTAATCTAACAAAAGTGGAAAAAGGATACGTTGAAATGTATGTATGTTATTGACTAAATGTATTTTTTTTTTTTTGGCTGTCCACAGGAAGACTTTGTGCAGCGTTTTGAGCACAGTTGATGGATTTTGTCGCATTTGTTTATTCACCACCACTTAATTCGACTCGGAAATAAATTTAGCGAGTGGATTTTGTTACTTTAGACTGCAGCTAATCGCGTGGTCTGTGGAGGCCGTATACCACAAAACGCAAGAAATTTACAAGTAGGACTTTTCGTCAGGTTGGATACCAGCAGCAGTAACTGGCAGCGTGGTGTGACACATCTGACGTCACGTGAAAAATGCTCGGCCAGAGCCTCAGCCAGGTCTCTACATGGACCAGATGGACCTGCTGAGATTTTACAACATGATTTCCTGATTTGTCTCTCAGATATTGCTGTTTTTACAGTAGGTGTTATACCTGGATAACCAGGAATGTATTTACCATAACTTCCTGTGCCTTTTATTTGCCTCAGCTGAACGGAAGGTTTTATTGAAATCTATCCAATTTCCCCTGTTGTGTCTGGATCATATTTTTAGTGAGATGCCGGCAGTTAAGTCGCTGTTGTTGCTTGTGATGTTGCTGCAAACTGAACACCTCTTCATTTCCCTAATTAGTTTCACATTAAAAGCCCTCCAGCAATTCACGGTATGCCGTTCCTTCCATTCCCTATGCCATTCGCAGACTTTTATTGTGAAACATTTGTATGAAGTGTTCATTAACATTAACTTATATGAAGAAATAGAAAGTTGAATGATGTGAATACATTAATTGGTGCATAACTATTTCGGCAATGGAAATTAGGCTAAATGTTTGAAAGCGATTGTTTAAGGCTTGACATTACTTTACATATTGCTTAATTGCACTGCCTGGATTATGATCAAAGGCTTTATTTGAGATTATATCTTATTTTCAAGGATGAGCTCAGTTCCCGAGCTCTTTTTTTTTTCCAACCCTTACCATGGCAACCAGAACCGCTCCTTTCTGTTGCAACGAGAGGCAAAGAGAAGGTCGCACAACTTGTATTTCTGTCAACCTCGCGACGGTGTTCATCAGTAGAGGCCAGCGTGTTGTGCCTGACTCCTTTCTCACCTAAATAAAGCCGCTCCTGAAGGTTTCCGGCGTTGGACCAATATTGACCAAGCGATTGAAGCTTGATGGAAACCTTCCGTAACTTTCTTAACACAAAAGTTTGTGCTGTGCCCGGAGTTGAGCCATGCAGTCGTTTCCAATCCCGGCCCGGTGCCATTCCTGAAGTCTTTCGCCGCTTCTCATTTACTAGCTGCCGGCCTGGCTAACGTAGGGCTGGCGTGCAACCGAGTTCTACTACATCTGCACTTTTGACTTATCGCGCTATGGCTATAAACGCTACATAAACTCAGATTGGTCCTGCGCCGTGCCAAGGACCAATCTTCTAGAGAGGTGGGGGTAATGTACGGGGTGAGATTCGTGGCAGGAATATATCACCACCGCTTTATTGCAGCCCACCACAGGGACATGATTAAATTGATCCGCAGGTTGGTGGACAGCGGCGGACACCTCACTCAGCTGGTGCGTAAGTTGCAGACATAGTTCGATATCCAATGACTTGAGCCGTGCAAACGTATAACAACTTCTATACGTGTGGCTGCATTTCTCCAGGTTCTATATCAGCACAGACGTCGGTTCTTCTGCTTCCCCTCGTCCTCCCTTCCTCTGTCTCTCTGTATCTTTGCCCACCTGCCAACTCAAAGCACACACACACACACACACACCTCTGCCTCCCTAAAGCTGTGATGGAGATGTAAAGAACGCTATTTGGCTGGGTTTGCTGGCAGATGCCGCTCCTGTGGCCAGCCCGACACATTACGTTTAAACCTCCCCAATTTAGTTCAGGTGCTGAACCCGCCAGAGGAAAAAAAAAAAACAAAACACCCAGCCTCTCGTGGGGAAAAGCTTAGCGGGGAGGGAGAAAGGTAGGGATAAGACGGAGAATGAACCAGGGGGGAGGGAGAGAGGAGTAGCAGCCAAACATACAGACCGTCTGCAGCAACTGCGCAGTGACGGTTCGAGAAGGTGATTTGTCTTGAACAGACAAAGACGGGTAAAAACCTATAAGGGAGCAGAGTCGACGAGAAAGAACGAGAGGCTGGGAAGTCAAAGAGGGGTAGGCAGAGCGGCGTGGAGGAAAGGGGGGCGAGGGAGGGAGCCAGTCGGAGCGAGTGAAGCCGGGGGGAGCACACATTTCCAAAGAGCCCATCCTGGCAACTGGATCAGTGTGCATCGGACCGAATCCTTGTCCCCTATGTGACTGATTGGCTAACGTGGAAGTGTGCTTGGACTGTGCTGGTTGGCTGACGGGGGGTGGGTGGGTGGGGTGGGGTGGGGGTCTCAGGCTCCACTAATCCTCCCACTTTAGGTGAAGCCTCCCACTCATTCAGCACTTATCCAGAGGACTTTTCTGTATTGAGGGAAAAGGAGAGAAGAAGGAAAGTGTTGGTGGGGCTTTTTTATTTATTTTTTTATTTTTTTTGCCGTCTCTTCAGCCATGTCAATGCTAATTGCCACCCAACAGATCGACACCATCACCTCCAAAATGGTAAGGATGAAGCTGCGCTCGTGCTGTAGTGTGCATACTGAAGAACTGTTGAGCCGGATCTTTGGCTGTGGCTGCAGCTTAGTGTTTCAGAGCCATGTCTCGTCTTTTATTAGTGCTATTGGGCCCGTTTTGGTTTGCTTGACGCTAATTCACTCTAAGCAGAATTGTTTTCTGGCTTTTTTATCATATTATAGCTGACTTGAAGCCAGTCTTACCTTAACGATCTCATTGTCACTGAGATATTAATTACAGTCTGCAGTCTTAAGTGTGTGTGTGTGGACCATCCTGTCAGCAGAATCGTGTAGCCAGCTGGATCAGGCGACTGGACTCGCAGTGTTACGTTGTCCGGATACAGTGACGGGAGGGCTGCTTTTATTTTGACGGGCCAGTGCTGTCCCCTGGGCCACTCCTTTATAACTCCCTCACCATCTCTCAAGGTTCCTGGACTAAGGTGGATGGTGAATCAGCCCTCCCTCAGCTCATCTTCTTAACCACTTTATTTGCTTATTCGGCCCCCTCGTGAACCCTCGGCAGCCCGTCAAAGCTTTGTCACATCAGCGGGTCTGATAGAACGTGGCTCTGGGCACAAGTGACTCCTTTTTTTGTTGTGCCTGTGTGCACTTGTTTGGGGCAGAAATGCAGCACGCTTGTCAAGTGGCCTCAGCTGCGCTCGGCTTGTTTTGGCAATTACACGAGTTTCAGATCACTTTTTTTTTTTTGAGGATTTACGTGACAAAAATGAGAAAGTTTTCCACTGACATACTCGACTTTTCAGGGTGATGCGAAGGTGGTTCGCTAGACCCTTAATAGAGATTCACCAGTTTAATCCCTGAAACAACCAAATGCCTTCTGGCACTGTGTATCGAAATGTCTACTCCAGCGCAAGTCGGGCAGCGATGCAGTAAGACGCAGCAAGTGTGAATAAGATGAGATTAAAGCGAAGTAGCTACAGTAACATGTGAAGCACTAAACGAGTATGATTTTGTATTTATAGACGCTTCTATCGTCGCCTCCTTGTAGTGTGTGTGTGTGGTCATGTTGCACATGCTCACATCGTGTTGTGTAAGAAGGGTGGGGGGGGTGTGCTCTCTAATTAGCTTGAATGATATTTCGTGTTGCAGAAGCAAAACACTGGGGTACTTATGAAGGCAGGGGTTCGCACATATAATGAGGTTACGCATTCACACATTTCTACGGCGTGTGACAAGAGAGAGAAGAGGATGTTAATGTAAAACTAATAACAGCATGGGTATGGGTATTTTAGCATTATATAGTGGTGTATTGTAGAACACATTGGGCCGTTTGCAAAAGTTATAAACGACCCCGTTTTCTGCCCTTGAGAAATGTTTATCATCCATATTTGCTGTAGAGCTCCCGTCTCAAATAATCTTCATTCATTTGTGAGCGTTGTCAAATCACAGAAAACTGTTGTTGAGCTTTTGTGTCACCGACATCGTTGGCCTTTGGTTGCATTATTCTGTTTAAGTGTGATCTACCATCGCTCACCAGGGCGGGGTGTGGGCTGGCGCCTTGGGTTGGCGTCCTGATTCCAGCTCCTCCTGTCCACGTGTCGAAGTGTCCCTGGGCGAGACACTGAACCCTAAGTTGCCCCAGGTTCCTGACCGGGGCAGGACGTGTGCACTGGACTTGGTCCCCGGTCGCCATAGAAGGCTGACCGCTGCTGCAGCCTCGGAGGAAGGATGGCCGGGTGGGTTAAAAGCAGAGGATACATTTCAATGCGGAACGCGATTGTATGTGTGTGTTTGA
>JAVQJF010100988.1:0-59461 GCA_036023855.1 Gadopsis marmoratus | reverse complement strand
TCTTATTTTTTTATTCTTTTATTTATTTCTCTTTATATTTCCACATTTATTGTGATATTCTTTTATTCTTTTATTTACATATTTATTCTTTATTGTGGCACTCCTATCATTCCATACGTGTAAGCTGTCGGGGGGAAAAAACAAACCCCAAAACGCGCACATTACCGCGCGGCCGAACGGTCGACTTGACTCCCTTGAGAGGACCAGTTCGGAACACGAAGGGGACAAGTTCCGTGAACGACTCGCTCACGATCGACACATCGCTAGAGCAGGGCGTGGCCGGGGATCGCATGCGAGGCGCGAGCGGGGTGTCTCCCGGACATAGCGGAACAGAAAACCTGACTAAGCGAGATGGAGCTTTCGAACAAAGTTGCTCCACGACAAACTAGTTGGCCAACTCACATTGCGTGCTCCCCGCAGAGGCGCCACATACACGTACCGACTGGCCCCGTGTGATAAAGCGCAAAGCGGCGGCCAACTTCGCTTGGCGGCATCTCCGGCCGACGCTTGAAAACTTTTTTTTCACAGCACTCAACAGCACTCGCCACAAGCGACATAAATGGCCGCTCATGATTTGGGAAAAAAAAACAAACTTCTGCATTTCCTCGCCGGCTTGCCGCTGCGCTTTGCTGGTCGGGGCGCAAGTGACCTTCTCTTTATCGCGGTGTTCTTAAACAAACACCAGGACAAGCGAGGGGCCTGTTTGCGGGCTGAACTTTGATGTCTTGCGAGCAGCTCGAGAGTGTCGGCGGAGTTTGAGCGGCGTTCCCCCGGTTAAAACTGAACATAAACCCTCCATGGCAGGACGACTGCCGTTACTGGGTTAAAATAGCGGCCCGGTGTGTGTGTGTGTGAGCTCTATGAACTGACGCTTTTACAACCGTAACGTTTGACCAACGCGACAGGATCGTCCATCACGTAACGGTGCCGTCCACTCACCTCTCCTCGCTTCGCCGTGCGCGGGCAGGTAACGTCGTCTGAAAATGTACGCCGGCGCTCTGCTGCTGCTCTTCCGCTGTTCCTGTTGTAGCTGAGCGGATTTCATGTGGTTCTCGCCATCAAAAGACAAACTTCTTGGTCGTCCAGTTTCTCTCCCAACCTCAGCTTCGACACATTGTCGGAAGACGACACCAAAAAAAAAAACTGTGTCGCACTTTCTCACCCAAAAACTCTCCCTTGAGTTCGTGTCCAAAGATAGACGGGTTGGGGGATAATAGGTTTACTTTTTCACTTTTCCGTCTGATCAAAGTGATCTAAACGGGCCTCGGCTTGTTGCTGTTTGCCTGGGCTGTTCAATTGGTCGGATATTACGGTAGTATGCTGAAAGAGGACCGGGAGGAGTGGGGGTGGGGGCCAGGCTATTTAAAGTGACGTGAGCATCTCCCTATATGAGGGGTGGTTAGTGCCACAAGATGGCGGCTGACGAGGAGAAGCACAATAATAATTAGTATTTATATAGCACCTTTAAAAACACAGTGCTTTGACAGGCAAAGCAAAAAAACAGCAATAAAACAAGCAGTAAAAGATCAATAAAATAAAACAAAAGCAAGATAAAGTTGAAAAGTTAATAAATTAAATTAAAAAAAGAATTTAAATAAATAAAAGCGATAAAAGACAAAATAAAGATATAGAGACGACATCACATGAAAGCAAGTCTATAAAAATGTGGTTCTGCGAGGCTCGTCTCCTCTGGCAGGTCGTTCCAGAGTCGAGGGGCCCTGATAGTAAAAGCACGGTCACCTTTAGATTTGAGCCTCCACTTTTGAAAAGCCAGAAGGGCCCCACCTGAGGATCTAAGGCTGCAAACTGGCTCATATGGGGTCAGCATTTCTGCTATATAGCTTGGGGGCCAGACCCAGACATGCCTTATATGTGATTATTAAAATCTTAAAATCAATTCTAAATAGAACGGGGAGCCAGTGGAGAGAGATCGGGGTGATGTGATGTCGTCTGTTAAAATCAGCAAGAAGTCGAGCTGCTGCGTTCTGAACTAGTTGGAGGCGAGAGAGTAACTTTTGGTTTATGCCAGAAAGGAGGGAGTTACAGTACAGCATAGGTAGATGTAGATTGATCCTGGGAGGGAAATTGTTTTGTTACAGCAGCAGCACAGTCACCAATAACTAAATTGAAAGCACAATTGCATATCTACAGAATAATAATATAAAAGGAAAAAATATATAAATACAAAAAACAGAATGGCAGATCTGCAGAATGAGTCTCTTAACCTCCTCTTGACCTCCTGCTTCTCACTGACTCAAATGTCTCCAGGTTTTGACCAATGATAGTTCCAGCCTTGTGAATGAGTTTAATGATCCTGCTGGCACATCCCAATCCGTAGTTTCAAAGCAGTTCTGCAGGGCCTCACTGGCCTCCTGAGTCCACCTCCTCACAGTCCTTGTGGAGACAGGCTGCCTTTGAACTGCAGTAACATACTGAGGCTTAACAAGATGAGGTTATGGTCTGAAGTGGGGGCAGGGCATTTGCTCTGTATGCATCTTTAGTATTTGCATACAAAATGTCCAGTGTTCAATTTTCACGAGTAGTGCACTTGGCAAACTGGTGGAAAGTTGGGAGAGTGGAGTCCAGATTAACATGGTTAAAGTATCCTGTAGTGGCCACAAAAGCCTGTAACTTAGACTGTAACTTAGCATTAGTATTACATCACATGCAGCTGCCTCGTCAGCTGACGGTGTAACGCCGATCAGTATGGCGGAGGAGAATTCCTGTGGCAAATAACATGGACGCATACTCACAGTGAAGGTGAAAGGATTAGTTCCCATCCATCACAGATCTACTCTGTCATGGTCATGCTTTTGCTAATATTTCCCAACATAGGTTAGACCATGAGTAGATTCTCACCAAACGTCAACAGCAGTGTTAACAGAATAGTACCTTGTTTCAATTTCTTTTCCTCATTCTACTTTAGCCAAGTGGCATTGATAACCTCTCATACACGCATGCATGCCAAAGAGCCAAGGCGTGTTGGGACTCATCAGACCAAACCCAAAATGCAGACACATCCCAGCTGTGGCTACACACACCTCAGCCTTTTCATCCTCTTCATACCTCAGATGGACATTTATGCATGCAGTGTCATCAAGAAATCACAATAGGAGCTTGCTGAATTGGGATTATTATTGATTTAACATAATGATGTGCTGTTATAATGGGCATTAATCTACAGGCTTGATGTAAGTCCACTTACCTGTGACAGTTCAATTAAGCAGCCCAAATAAAAACACCAAAAATATTTATAGAATTTCCTTCATGTAAGTCTTGGTAAGTTCAGTCCACAAGTTCAAATGCAACCAAGACTGCAGGCCAGATGTTTTCCACTTTCCTCAATACTTCTTCAGGTCTATAGAGAGCAGCAAACTCCCCATGATATCTAATTTATGATCAAACAAACTCTGAAACAACCTTTTGTCTATTGTGTTGTCTGTTTAAACAAATGAAACAAAGGACGTCTAATTTTTTATTTGCATTTGATTTGTCAAGCAGAGGAAAGATGCCCTAAATCACATGATGTGCAGCAGACAGTTAAGCAGACATTTTTTTCTAAATTGTACTTTATTTTCTTTTAAAGACATATGTTTCAAAACAGCAATTGTAGAGAATAAATAAAGAAACATTATGGGGTTTTTTTTTTTTACTTCCATAGGTACATTTATGTAATTAAAAACTCTATGATAAGTGTGTTCATTGTCTTGAAGACCACAGGAATCCACTTTTTTTTCTCTTCTTAAATTAAAAAAGAAATTGTCACATCCCCCCCTCATCAAATTGATTACCAAATTAATCAAACGTGAAAAATCAAGATAGAAAAATTCCCAGCCCTTCCTTCCGCTTTGTTAATTTGAAAAGTAGTGGCAGCAGAGAATCTTAACTCGTGAAGTTCTTTAACTCCGTCGTTAAACCAAGGTATGTACAATAAGAGGAAATCCATTTCTCTTCCAGTTTAATTACCCCATTTTTTAAATTTACGTATAAATAATTAAACTAACTCTACATAACAATATTACCAATGGTAATTATACAGAATAGTATTTTCTTTTGCCTCCGACTGTGCAGACTGGCCTTCTGTTAATGCCATGGACCACAAATCACACTACACAGTAGAACCCTGTTCAGTAGAATACATCAGTGATATGCTTTTTCTTAACATGTAGATCTTGTTGCCGACAATAGAATATGTACATAATATAAATGAATCCAGCTGTGGAATGATAGGAAATCTGGAGCACTTCTGATATTGCGGATGCTGATTCTGTTGACGCATTTGTTGCTGATATTACAGCTGTTGTTGTTTTTGTAAGCGCATACACGTGATACTGCTTTTTGTGAAGTGTTGCTCCTGTGCTATACGGTTGGTTGAACAACCAAAAAAGGCTGGGACATCCCAAGTGGTTTTCTTGATTGAACTCTTAGGTTTTCCTGGGGGGTAAAGAAGAAAAGGAGGGAGAGAGAGACAGCGAGAGAGAGAGAAGAGGGGGGAGAAAAAAGCACAGAGCATTTTAAACCAAATCACAGCAATTAAACACATACATTTAAGACTTTTGAAGTGGAGTGGTGTCTGCAATACACACTGCTTGCACTGATGCCTCAGGGGAGTCTCAGTAATCAACTAGTGTCCATGCAACTCAAATAGTGACAGTCATACTGCTGCAAGTGTATGCACGTTCTTAGAAAGTAGTTTGTCATCTCTTTTGGCAGGCAAATTAATTCAGAACATGCACAGTAGGAATTCTGGTGGGGATAAACTCTCCACATTTTTAGGAAACAGTTGGAGATAATTTTACATTTATTCTAATGATATTCAGAACCATGTCATTCACCAAACTGTAGTTTCTCAGGGAGGTAAGATTTGCGATTCAGCATTTCAAATCACTATGATGATCTGCTGCAAACAGGGCATCTGCAGGTACCAGAAAAATCTATTTATGACTTTTTAAGATCTTTGTGTAAAGCCTGCTTATCTAAATTCAAGACCAACTGTATATCAGAGGTGTAAATGTGAATATTATGTCCCTTATATACAGTATATTGACTATATTAAAAAATCCACAACAAACTATGTCAAGTATCAAGTGTGTCAGGGTGAATTAAGGGAAATATGCATAAAATGACAAACAAGAAATTTAGATTATTTCCATTTGACAAATAGTGCAGCCATAAAAACAAACACTATAAAACAACCTATAGGTACAATATGACTTTATTCATTTATATAACTATATGACTTTAAAGATACATAAGGGGAGAACAGGGAAAACTGTATGTTAAGCAGAATGAAATTCTTGTAGCAGAGTTTAAAGTTTTTGTTTAATGTAATACAGAGAAAGATTATAGAAAGCTAGTTAGTTTAGAGGTTAAAATGGATTCAAACCATATATTTTTTATACTTTTTTCAGAAGCAGAAACATCTTCAAGTTTTAGATTTTTATTAGAAAACATTTAATCTCAGACATTTTAAAGTCTTTTCAGACTTGTGACCAGCAGATACCCTCTGCATAAGACATTTTTGTATATTTTATTTGAATACTATGAGTGTCTTTTGGAGGTCCAGAATTCCTACAGAGGAATGCAGTTCCTCAGCCAGCAGCACGTGTCACAGGAACCAAACAGCTTTACCCAAAACCTTCTAGAGTAAATTTAGTGTCTCAGTTGGTACAACACACACACACACATTCACTTTCACATGAATACTGTACAAAACACTCACACAAATATAAATGCACGCACCTTCTGGTTGTCTCACACTCAGGTCTCGCACACACACACGTCATTCATTAACAAATATTATGTTGTCAACCATTTACAGGGCACATTCAGTACATTTTCAATCTCACAAAAACCAAACAAAGTTCAGGCACAAAGTCACTTGGAATTGAGTTACAAACAAAAACCCCGCACTCACCGAAAACTACCACACCAACCATCTAAACAGAGGGAATGTGTAAGAATGATAATCATGACAGACAACAAAAAGGAAACTAATCAAAAAACCAAAAAGTCTAAAAGGAAAAAAATCCTAATATATCCATATTTGATGGACAACAGGCTTATTTAGCTCTTAGCATTGAAGCTTTTAGAGGACTTAAAAAAACAGCATGTCATGATAATCAATTACTTACAGATGCTGAGGTAAAGTGACAGTTATTGATCAGTGTTTGCAAGGATTAAAACCAGGACAAAATAATAAGAGGAAACTCACAACGCACCAAACACAGTTCATGGTCGCCACAGTAACCCGCCATGCAGTTGAGCATGGTGAATCAAGGCAACGGCCCAAAAATAAAAATTGCTAATGGCAACCATCACAGGCAAAATCGCCACAGCAACCAACACAGGCCAATTAACTTACAACGCAGTGAGAAGGAAGGGGGGGAGGTTTTAGCGGTTGCTAGGCAACCGTAGCCATAGCGACGCACGTCTCCACGATTTATGTATGGACGGGACAGTCTTGAGAGTGATGTGATGTTTTTTTCAGGAAAAATGGCATATGGCACAGCACAAAAACAATAAATGAAAAGTAAAACAAAAAATTAATGACGAACAGTAGTTGACATTCAACCCTGCGACAGAACACTGGTTAGACAGAACATTTGAACCGAGTAAAAATCTACTTCTCAAATCAAACTGTCCCTACATAATGAGCAAAACAAGAAGGAGCCACTTTAACACACTGTATTTCAAATTGATGGTATTTTCAGAGTGCTGCCACCTCATTAAAGTTAATCTACTGTAGGGTTATTGACTTCTTCAGTTCCACATGAAAGACAGCCATTTAAGTACTGAGCCCCCAATTACATCCACTCTGTCTCTTTAATTTCCAGACACATTTGCAGCTGTCTATCAATCCCTCCCCAAGCCCTCCCCAATCTCCCCAAATATAACAATACACAATAACTCACCTCATTCAGTAAGGCCTGTTGGCATCCTTGGGCCTCTTCAGCTGCACCTTCAGTCTCTTCATGCCAATCTGGAAGCCGTTCATGGCCTGGATGGCAGTCTGGGCGCTGGATGGGTTGTCAAAACTCACAAAACCTGAGGAGGAAGTGACAAAAAGAACATAAACATAAACAAAGCTAAAATTACATGTATCTTTTTCTCTAAAAACCACAAGGTGACAATAACCATCACAATGACTCACCGAAGCATTTACTCTGGTTGGTGGCACGATCAACAAAGACCTTTGCAGAGATTACGTTTCCGAAGGGCAGGAACATCTGCAGTATCTCAGAGTCGGTGAACTCCTGTGGCAGGTGGTAGATGAAGATGTTACAGCCCTCAGGACCTGTACACAAATAGAAGAGAGAGACACAGATGTGACATGACAAGACAAAACAGTTTAGGCGATCAGTGAAAACTGCAGTGTTGAGTACACACTTATAAAAATTGCAAAGTTAGTGCAAGAAACCTGATGTGCAGCAAGTACAATACATTTTATTTGTAGAGTGCTTTCCGAGAGGTACTTGGCAAGTCAGGTATGTTACAAGTGCAGAATAGTAAAATAGTGCAGGGCATAAAATCAAATACTAAAAGCAGTTTAAAGGAATAGTTTGACATTTTTCTTGCAGCGTTGAATTCAAACCACTCTCATGACTGGTTAGCTTAGCGTAAAACCTGCAAACAGGGGGAAACCAGCTTGTCTAGCTGTGTCCAAAGGTAGAAAGATCTGCCTACCAGCAACTGTAAAGCTCAATAATTAGTGCCGTTAGGCAAACTTTGTTACCTTTGGACTCTGCTAGGCTAACTGCCCCCCCGTTAAGATGTGATTTGTAGTAAATCGGCGAAAACACGCAAAACCACTGGAATGTTTTTCTAAGATATGATTACACCACATTTCTGCAAACCTCTTTTGAGTTTACCTTCTCGCTGCTGGAGCTGCTGCGGCTGCTGTGGCTGCTGAGCCACCAGTGTGGGCTGGTGGGGGAATGGCTGTCCAACCAGGCTGTAGGCAGCAGGGTAGGTGGCTGATGGAGAGGAGGAGCAGGTGAGCAGAGAGTAGCAGTGAGGCAGGCAGAGACTGCAAACTAATCACTTTGTCCTCAAAACAACATCTGACAGGGCTGCATTCCCACCTACAGATTTGCCGTAACTGGGTGATGTTTTGCATACTGTGTGTGATGCATGACTCATTTTATAGAGTTGCAAGTTATTCACATTTTGTAATATATGTGCATGTTTTGACTCTGGATGTAGTTACACATGCAGTGTTGGGTGGTCGGTGAGTGCAAAGGCAATGTTACATAAACCTATTTTGCATTCTGGTTACAAAAATCTGAGGTCCAGTGGTCAAATTTTATGTGAAATGTACCAGAATAAAACATTTGTGAGATTATTTGTTTCTATGTATGATCCGAAATCAATTTGAACTTTTCTTCACAGCAATACATTTCTATGAAGAAATGGCAATTTATGTCACATTTCATGGCGTTACATGAGACACATCTAACACAGTTTATACTGAGACTGTGAGGCTCACCTGTATAGTGCTGCATGCCTGTATAAGCTTGCTGCAGGGGGTCCAGGACAGGACTCTGAGCTGTGGCAGAGTAAACAAATTGTCACCAACTGCTCTATGTGCACACACAAAAAAAAATCCATAATGCTATTTGGGGCACATCACCATGCTCCAAATAACATTTAATGCTTTAGTTTAATTTAATTTCCTCTTAATTAAACCCTCACTGTTACGCATCAAAACAGGCAGCCTGTGAATCTGTGGAGGAATATTTTTGTATGACAGCAACACAGTTACTCATTCCTTTCTAGTGTAGCTGCTGTGAAGGATGTTATGTCTATACCTTGATAGGCATGAACCCCGTTTGTGTACAGGGCTTCGGTTGCTGATTGGCCGTTGGGTGGAGCTGGAACAGAGGGATAGCTGAGGGGTGGAGGCAGAGCTGAAACAGGTGTGGCTGCTATGGAGGGTGGAGTGCTGGTACCTGCAGACGCATTTAAAGCATTTCTTTTTATTTTAAGCAATTCAATCAACAGTAAATGCAGGATTTAAAGCAAGACAAAGAGGAGACGTACAGATTTGTGCTGAAACGTCTAGTACATTAATAGACCTGTCAATTTCACCTGATGACAGAAGGTCATGGGATCACTTAAGTTATTACAGTTCATCCTGCGCGGACATGAAGCTTGCAGTTTCATTGGTTAACAGTTGCTGCTTATCTCCGTTTCATATAATTTGAGTTCTTCGAATTGTTTTGGCTGCCTTGTCAGAGCAAGACAACACTTTGGGCTCGAGTAATTCTGATAGGAAATTGTCATTATTTATTACATTACATACTATTGCTTTACAGATTACAGAATTTAAATTCAAAAGCTAATGAAAATTTTTCATTTCAGCCCAAAACTGATTTAGAGCCCAACCAATAAATCGGTTATTGAATATTGCAGATATACCGATATGGGCATATACTGTGTTTCAGCCGATCAGTAACAAGAAATTGCAGCACACAAATGTCAAAGAACAATTACATACTTTTTTACACTGGGCCAAGTTTATTTTTCAACAAGTCAAGACTCTTTAAAAAACAATTTTATGAGACCCTTATGAAAAAGTTATGTTTTTATTTTAATAAAATGAAATTTGGCTGATATAATCTTTTAAGCTCTCAAATATCAACATTGGTATCACCAGTATCAATAATATAGTATAATATAGACTATCCAAGTACTTTCAGGATGCAGGTACTCCAACTCACTCACCATTTTTTAACATCATGACAGACTGAAGGAGAAAAAAACCTACAAAATAGATGTTTGTTATTTTGTCCTCTTAGGTCCACCTCTCCTTATCTCTCTGTCCTCATATTTCAAGCTGAAATCTAATCAAGGCCAGCCGGGGCCAGACATCTCTGCCTCTCATTACCTGAGGAGGGGGCGATGGATGCGATCGGCGTGGCAATGATGCTGCTGGGGTTGAGGGCAGCGAGCTGCTGCATCTGAACCGCCGCAACCGTGGCAACAGGAGAGAGGTAGGCCGACTGCGCCACCAGGGCCTGCTGCTGCATCAACTTGGGGACGGAGAGAGAGAGAGCGAGTTTGTGATTGAGAGGGGGAAGAGAGGGAGTCTGGAGATTCGGTGTTTAGAGTGTTGAGTATGTTTTAGAGGGATCTGTCTGAGTGAATGTGTGGAGCGGCAGAGTGTAAGTGTTCCCTGAATGTAACCTCCGGCTTTAAAGTAGAGCAACAATAGATGACTTTAAAAATACAAACAAATTGTGAAAAGGCTCAACATCAGACATTTAGTGATTCATATCTATAGATTACAATTGTAGACAGTCACGCCTTCTTCAGATTCCCATTATTAACTAGCTCAAATAACGAGATTCAGTCATAAATATCGAGCATGTTTAATATGCAATGACTCCAGTCTGAACCTGAATCAGGAGCACATTTCCGCACGCTGCAAACATAACACAGATGGACCAACTGTCCTTGGTGACTCACTTTGTTTTTGCAGACCTGTCCAGACACTTCACGATCTTAGTAATCAGTCACTGAGGCCAAATCAGGTACATTTTTGGTCTTAACATTATATATAGTGTGTGTTCTGTGTCTGAGCTACGGGGGTGAAATGTTTATATTAAATCCTGCCTCTGCTTTTCAGTCATTTTCATTTTGGGTTTTAGTTTAAATTTTAACTGAAATATAGAGCATCGCTATAAATCAACACATCCATTACAAGTAAAAATGCTGTCAGTCCTCTTAAGCATACAAATTGAACAACTGCAAATGAGCCATATCTGAAATCATTTGCAGTAAACGGTCAATTAGCAATGACGAGAGCAGTAATGTGGTTTTACTCTACATTGTAAACTGCAATATTTCCAGTTAAAAGCAGCTAGCATGGCATTAAATACTTCTATTATGGAATCGTATCACATTGAGTAGGGTTTGCTTACATGAAAGTTAATTTTGTATCTTTGCTTTATATTTTTATTCAAATATTTATCATCTACTTTTACCTATTACATCAATTATTTCAAGACATCAGTAGGCAAAAACGTGACCTCATTTGCTCTGTATTTCAATGTGGACATTTACTAAGTTCAAATAAATAGATATAAACCTCTCAGCAACACTCAAGATTCTCATAAAAGGTAAAAAGTGTGTTTCTAAGATGTGTGTTTATGTATGTGTGTGTGTGTTTTCCTCACGGCCTGTGTGTAGGCATTGTAAGCCCCGAGGTGCAGGGTCATGGGACTGATGACTCCAAGCTGAGAGGCCACCTGCTGCATCCGTCGGAGCCCTCGCTCCTTCTCCGAATCGGCAAACTTCACCACCAGGCTGGATGAGGCGCCCTGCAGAGAAAGGGGAAAAATCATAACTCACAACTCCATCTGTCTGACACTTTTCACGTCAACACAAGTCTCGACAGCAGAAAGAATATCACTCGTCAGTGAGGTCAAAACAGATGCTAACCATGTCATCACAACCTTTTGCTGCAAGTCATCCCTCCCTCCTCTGTCTCCCCACCTTTCCTATCAGTTATATATAGTCTGCCATCAAATAAAGGCAACCATGCCTGAAAAAATACTTAAAAACACAAAGCAAAACATAAAACTGGCTAAAACATAAAACTGGCTAAAATGCAAAAATAAGTAAGCAATGTTAGCTTTAAACACTCAAACACATATGTATACATTTATATAAAATGTCCCCAAAAACTGAATTAAATACTATTTTTCACATGATTTTATACAAAACCAAACCACAATACAAATCACCTAGAGCAGAAAAAAAAGATATTTTACAAAAATATTGTCCTTTATTGTGTTTAGGTGCTTGTGTGTGTGTGTGTGTGTGTGTGTGTGTGTGTGTGTGTGTGTGTGTGTGTGTGTGTGTGTGTGGAGGAGGGGGACAGAAAAGAGAAGTTGTGACTAAGTGGTGTATAAATGATTTGGAGCATCTAAATGTGTGTATATTTGAGTATGTGTGCGACCATGTGCTTCTCTGTAAGTGTGTGTGTGCGTGTGTGTGTGCGTGTGCGTGTGTGTGTAGTGGGAAACTCACTGGTAAGGTACGACTCCCATGCAGAGTGTTGATGGCGGCCTGGGCCTCTGCGTTGCTCTGGTACTTTACAAATGCACACCCTACATGAAATGACACACCATTAAACGTGGCCCGACACACACACACACACACACACACACACACACACACACACACACACAGAGTACACAGAAACGTCCCTTTAAAAATACATTAGGAGCAGTCTTAAATCTAGTGTTTCATCAGTTACATTGGCATCATTAAACATGGTCCAAAAGACATTCATTGCTTCATCAATCACAGTCCGTAAACCACCAAACGCATCATTAGCCATGACCCATAAAACCTATTGCACCATTAGTCATGCTTCATGCAACAAACGCAGAAAAATCTAGCATCTGTGTTTGAACTGTCGCCGGACTTTGATGTAGATGGCAAATAGCATTAGCATTGTTGTTAGTGACAACAGCAATTTACATTCACGTGATGGTAAGGTGCTAGAGGCTTAATTCTCAGGGCCTGGCTAAAAATACAAACAGTTTAACAAAGTCAATGTCACTGTTACGGTCATGATCTGGCTTCCATTTGCAATAAGTGCTTCAAATAGCTAAAGGGAAACTGAGTTTTGGAAATATTGGTGGGTAAAGCTTATTAAAATCATCTTAGCACTGTTTATTTTATTTGCTGGGACACATGAATTGAGTGATTCAGATTTTAGGCATTGTAATCACCCTGGGCTATTTAAATAAGATGACACATTATATCTTATTGCATCAATTTAAGTATATATTTTAAACCACTAAAATGGTTAAATGTTGTTGAATGGGTTCAGTATTTAGCAGCAAGTCCTGTGAATAAATGCGTAAATGGCCAGGCGCCAGACTATTTACAGGTGTTGGAGGGCACTACAGGTCAGCATGGGAATAAATCTAAGCATAGTCGAAATTCATGGATGAGGCTCTTTTGGATCTAAATCTTTTAAATGTGTGGGACTAACATTTAGATGATGTGAGATGCTCAGAATCTATTACAGGTTTAAAAAAAAAACCAGGAGAGATTGTTTAATTTACTTAGTGTTTTAGTAAAAATGTACAATTTGCATAATGAGTGATGCTGATTAATCCTGCATGTCACAACGTTAACGCAAGTCTGAAATTTAACAGAAACACAGCAGACCTTGTTGTTATCATCATTTTTGGCCAGGCCAGGACAACGATGGAAACAATTTGTTTAAACCTTTAGCATCATGCAATTATATTAAAATGTATGTAAAACAATGTCTGCTTATGTTTTGTCTTATTTAGTATTTTGTGTTTCTGCAGGTCCATGTTGCATGTTGGACTGAACCGATATTGTTGTTGTTTGACTTGAAGTTACCTTTGCTGGTGCCATCGGGCCCACGGAGCACCGTGCACTCCTCTATGCTGCCGAACGGCTCGAACATCTTCCTCACATCGGTGTCTGTCTGCTGTTTTCCCAGCATACCCACAAACAGCTTCCTGTCTTCTAAGGGGAAAGAGAACGCCAAGATGGGAGAAAAAGTGGGAGTAAATGTTTTATGGGGGAGGTGATACAGGCAGTGAAGGGGGTGGGGTGGGGTATGTACCAAGTCACCATACATGCATGAATAACAGAGAGCAACAACAGTGTGATAAGCAGCTACAAAGCAGGGTGGGCATCAGCCTGCAAAGCTTCAGAGTGCCACCAGAGTGCAGTAACATGAACATTACAACAAACAAACAGCATCTGGCTGTGACTCAAATGTTTGTCACCCTCTGTGTTGTCAGAGAAGCTGCTCCGTCTGTCCCCGTCTGTGAAGGATCAGACCAGTGTTTCTGCATGTTTTAGCCCATTCACTACAAATCACATGCACGTTGCGTTCCTGCAGGCTGTTCTCCAAAGCATACCGCAGTTTTATAGATTGTAACCTTCATTTTTCCTAACATTCAGGCTGCCATTTCTTTCCCATTCATTTTAGTTTGGTGTGAAAATTAACCACCTTCATTGTTTTGTTCCATATACACAATTGTTACATGATATTGCAGTTGAAAATGTGGTTTGATTAGGAAAGTCTGCCTATGTGGTGCGTTAATGTGTTGGATTTGAGAGGTGGCTGCCAAAAAGCGCTGAATTCAGAAGTTATAGTTTCAAAATATTTTACAGACAAATCAAGCAATGAATGAATGAAAGGACTATTAATAAAAATGAATAAAAAAAGTAGCATGTGTGATGCTAAGTACCTACTGTATCTCAAGCAAGTTTCAAGTTTTTAAAGTTTTATTTTACCTTACTGAAACCAACAGCTGTCATAAAACTATGGAATACTTTGGAAAATGGGCAACAATAATGTATAGTAAATATGAATTTTAGTAAATGAGTGAAAACATATAAAAACATGATGCTGTAAGTCTTGGGAAATGGCTTAAATTTACACAATGTGCTCACAAATGTTGAGAAGTGGGTGAAAATTAACCGATTAGCTGACTGATTGACTAGATTTCAGGGCCAAAGGATCTTCAATGGGGTTTGGAAAAGCTGTTGAAGCTGTTGCAGTCGTGCAAACTGTGTGATGTGCAGGTGTTAGTTTGACTGCAACAAAACATCCATTTTAACAGGTAACTGAATCTAATATTGAATCGTAGCTTCGTACAAACAATAGTCTGCTAGGGGAATAATAAAATCCTGCATATTTTTGCAAAATGTTGTTGTTTCTAGAAATGTCCTTAATCATCACCTGATATTGTTTTGATTCTGGTGGTGTCATTTTATGATACTGTCACATTCTTAAGAACTGTGAGTCCAAAACTTATATTAAATTTCACTTGTTGCAAGAAAAGCAAGAGTTTCAGGGTGGATGCAAGACTAAATGACTTGTAAGGTGGACATTTTAAGCCATGTATGTTTGAACAGGTGCTGTGTTCCTGGGTGGGGACTCTTACCCCCTCTGCTCTCGCTGTCCGCCGGCTTCACTTGGATTGGACGGTTCATCTGGAAAGACAGAGGCCACATGGTACGGTCAGTTTAGATATAGGACAGGGGTGGTGATCAGTAACACAAGAAAAAAAGGAAAAGTAAATCATAATGTGGCCACTGCTGTCTTTCTGAAATTGCGAGAGAAGACGTCCATGTATACTGACTTCATGTGACGGATCTGGAAATGCTATTAATGCTGTAATCTGACATAACAGTGACATATGCGTTCATGTATGAATGCTAGTGAATTTAGCCTGCGCGCCAGCCTCCTACGATCCCCCTCTAATTTCTCTCCTTTCCATTTATTTGCCAAGTCTACTCCAGTAGACCACGGCTGACACCTATATGTGTAATATTACATTCGCAGTGTCGTACAGTCTCTCTCTCTCTCTCTCTCCCCCCACCTGCTTTCTCCAATCTCTCTCAGAATCTGTTCTAATCCTGCCGGCTATCGTTCCTTCTCCCCCCTATCACACAAACCCATGAAAAGCACACACCCACGCAGGATTGGGGAAGTGATAAGATTAAGCACACTCGCTGGCTAATCTGGATTACAGGAGCACGCAGCATCAGAATAGCAAGAGATTCTGAGCCTGACAAAGTGACAGAGATGAGGGTATACAGAGTTAGAGAGGAAGGAATAATATCTGGAAGAAAAAAAAAACACGGACCACAAGAATGACAAAGAAAAAAGGAGACCACACACGACACAGAGAAGGATTAAGTGACCTTTTCATAATTCATCAAAAGGCAAGCTGCTGAAATGCCTTTTTTTTCTTTTCTTCTCCACAATCATTGTCCGCCCCACTGTTTAACAAAACCCCTTATGTGAAATTGTGCACACATCAGTGCCTCGGCACCTCGTCTTCCAAATGTATAGAGCACGAAAACGGTGAAAAGAGGTATTGAAGGAAATAAAGAAAAGAATGAACAAGGAGGGAGAAGGGTGGGATTGAGAGGGAAGGGGGGAAAGGAAAGGAGCATATGGAGGAAAGGATGGAGGTGGGGGATGTGTGTGTGTGTGAGTGTGTGAGAGAGAGAGAGAGAGAGAGAGAGAAGGGGAGGGAGAAGAGGAGGATGAGCAGGAGGAGGGAGTGTGATGTCGGCGAGGAGTCGAGGTGAGAGCAACAGAGTGACACTCTGTTAACTGTGGCTTAATGAAGGTCTTAATTATGGAGCTGGTGACATTTCAGCCAGTCACTGATCCTGTGTCACTGATTGATCCGCTGTGATCGGTCACCAGGAGATGCGATCGATCGGTGCCGCGGTCGCGCTCCTGCTGCAAGGGGCCCCTGTGTCTCCTCATTGAGAGTAGCCAATTGATTGCACCAATTAATAGGATGATAGAGGAGATGGAGGGGCAATGTCTCAAAACCATCTTCCAATCAGCCGAGCGTCTTGCTCCTGCAGTCAGTGAATAGCAATTTTTGTTTAAATTATAGTTTGGGTTTCATCCTTACATAAAATTAGATTGTGAAGTGAAGATAGCATCGTCCTGAATGGTGCTGAAATTCACGTACTTGTGATGTTGTAAGGTTGCTTTGGATAAAAGCACTCAACACCTAGTGCAACAACTATAACGCAGCAACATGTGCAGAATGAAATATTTAGTCTATACCTTACATATTATACCTGTACAATCTACTGCTGCCCATTGAGAGTAAATTCATAGACCTACTTTTTAGACGTACTGTATATTAAGTGTTTCAAATATCAGACTACACTTTGCTTTATTATTACTCTTACTCTTTTATCTAATTGTGTATTTTTGTATGTGTCAGACCGTAGACAATTGCCATTCTGTGTTTCTGTTTTAAGCTGGTTTGCACTGAAAAATGATTAACTAGTAGACCTGTGTTTGGAATTTAACTTTCGATAAAATCATAATGTTCTCTCTGCTTTTCTATCCATTTGATTTGAAAGTATGGTCCATATTTCATTAAAAGAATGTTTTAAGGGTTGAGCTGAAGGTATTGGGGAGAATATAAATGCTTCAAAAATGCGTGTGCATGGAGGCAAATAGAGAAGCTTTAAACAGATAAAATCAAAGCTGATGACTAAGGATTCATCCTTATGTTGCTTTTACTGATCAGATATGGCAACTGGGACATTTTCCTTTAAACCAAAGCAAAAAATACTTGGTCAGATATGTTCATATACACGGGATATGACATGCAGTATAGGTATAGTAAAAAAAGAAGACGCTAAACCTGCTTTAAAACAAGACCTTGGTGTAGCAGTTGCTCACGGCCCTGTGTTCATGCTATACAAGGCAAATTCTTTCTATGAAAAAGTACTTACCATCTACAATTGAGCCAGACTCATAATGAGATTGGATCAGCATTTGTTATGCAACGATAAAATATAAATCCAAGTGAAATATCTTGACTAATCTTAAGAGTTGAGTCGAGGAATCAAAGCCGATGCTACAACTTCACGACAGTAGTTCATCGCGACATCTTTAATTGATAACATGTTTGAATATTGCCTGTAAAAATACCGTGGCCCATATTTGAGTGCAGGAGGACGAACAGCGAAGGCCGCGGTGGTGGTGGTGATAAGGAGAAGCGCGGCAGATGGCTCAGGAGATTGGAATTAGAATATACAAGAGGGGAAACAGTGAGAAGTGGAGGCCATCAAGGCTGTGCCACTTCATATCGGCACGGCAACCAGCCCCACTGCTCTGACGAAGACCGCTTCGCATGGCCATCGTCATGGCAACCCCAGTGATGAGAACCCTACATCAGGTAAACAAGGTTGCCCTGAACGACGTGCTGAAGAGACGGGTGAAAAACAAATGGGGAGGACAAAGGGTGCTTCTAGGTCGAGAGATAGAGGGATTAGATGTGTGAGGGAGGAGGGGGGAGACGGAGAAGGAGAGGAAAAATGAAAGACACCAAGCAACAACAAAAAAAAAAAGGATGATGGAGGGAGCGTTCGTGCCTGTTGAATGTCGGCGCTGCCTCGAGAGCAGATGCAGAAGCAGGGAGACAAATATCTCCCTCTATGCCTAAACCACTAACGTGCACACTTTACAGCCATTTGCACTCTCCCCTCCTCCTCCTGTTGCCACCCCCCCTTTCTCTCTTAGGCTTGTTTACAAAAACAGCCCCATACTGTGCACAGACAACACACAGGCTAAACCTGCCTGATCAACAGCCCATTTTACCAGTGTGTTTCAGCGATTTAATTTTTTTCCCCCCTTGCGCTCCATCTACAAACACACAGCGCAGATATTCCATACAATCTTCCTCCGACTAAACACACAATCATTGTTCCAACACACACACACACACACACACACACCCACACACACACATGCGCTGTCTGCCCCTGTCGGTCACATCAGCATGAGCACACATACTTAATCTTTTCACTCTGCTATGCCATGGAGGATTTCACTAGGATTATGAGATATTAAATCCATAGATTATCCAATCAAATTACAGCTCAACCCGTTTGGCCATAATGCATGACACCCCCATAAACATCAACGTCCATGCGCACGAGGAGTGGCACTAGCTGCCATGTAAATGCATTTTCATCTACAACGGCAACGTAAACGTGTTTTAGATAGAGGATCGTTTACAGTGGGAGTGAGTAAAGCATATCGATGATGATATGTTTTTCTCCTTTCTATTACGACCCACAGAGCAGATGATAATCTCCATACTCTTGGCTCAATGCAGACAGTGCTGTTAAGTCTATATAGCAGGCTGCTGCTGTATGAGGGTGACACATTGATGTCGCCTGTTTTCTCTCCAATTTCAATCCATTCGCCTCGTCCGCCCTGAAAAGCAGCCACTCTGAATGGTAAATATATCATCAGAGACCATCTCCCCTGCTCTTTCAAAAACATTTACAGCAGGGAGGCAGAGTTGTGTGTGTGTGTAGGGGGGGGGGGTACAAAGACAATTTTCCATCTTCGCCTCCCCTCCGCTCCATCATACAGCACTGGTCATTGCATCGTGCCGGTCTCCTAGCAACCTGGCATCCCTAGTCCCCGCCGTCTCCAGGCAACGAGACCTGCGACCGTAATCAACCTGCCACCTCCCGCCTCCCCCTCCCCTCCCCTCCCCTCCCCGTTCTGTTCCTCTCCCGTCTCTGCTGCTTTTGCTCCCTCGCTTCTCCATCCACCTCCTCGTCACAAATGCACTTACGCCGGGGCGCACTTGTGAATTCACCCGGGGGAAAAGAACAAGCACAGGTGGAAATTGGTATATTCACAGGCAAAAGAAAAAAAGAAAAGAACAAAAAAAGGAGATTAATAGACGCCGATGATTGTGAGCTCGCACAAAGAGTAGGAACAAAGCGACTGAGGCAGGGACAAAACACAGCAGAGATGCACAAGTACGGCCTGTTAATGTTTCCACACGTGGATGCACTCACAGATGCGCACACACATGGGCGGGCAGGCACACAAAGCAGAGAGAAACTCTACCTTCTCCTGAATTCATCCAGTCGCTAAATCAATCAAACACAAACAGACTCACAGCAACAACACTTGTACAGTTCAATAATATTTAATCAATGATCCATTCTTCACTGCTTCCCAGTGTTGTCTCCCACACCTACAGGGTTCACTAGTCTGTCCAATATTGAGGCGAAGCTGACAGCTCTTGAAGCTGACATTCAGCCTTTTTGTCAAGACAGCCAGCAAAAAACCTTCAAAGTGACGAAACTGAATATCAAAGAGTACATTTCTAACAACACTCCAGTTGACTCTCAATTGTTTTGTCTCTTCTGACTGTTAAATATTCATGTCAAGTGTTGTTTGACTCGACTCAGTGGAGCAGAAGGGGAAAAGAACTGAATCACGTACAGATTTCTGCGTGTGTGTGTGTGTGTGTACAGATAGGGTCCATGTCCTACTTTTCTTCTGTTTTGTACTTTTTTTAATTTGTGCACGGTTTACACGCTTTAACTCTGCCGTTAGTGCAGTGTAAATGTAGTTCAAAGAGCCTAATGAGTTTTTTTGACAACAGCCTCTTCCCACTTTTGTGTGCGTTTGCCTGCCATGCGCACACACGCAGTCCCCTACCCCCCTAAACACACTACTTCTCAGTAACAGATGTCTGTATTTAAGCTGATAAACACGCTGCCTCAATGCACCTCCAACCCCCTCCACCCTCACTGCCACCCACTGTTCATTATATCAACTTTCATTCATCTCTTCCTCCCATCCCCCCCCCCCCCACTCCCTTAATTTATCCAATTTCTCTCTAGTTCACACCCATTTACCACCTCTATAAATCCAATCTGCATTTATCATTACAGTCGCCCCAGAGTGACGTGCAGAGGTCGGGTCCTTTTTTGTTGTCAGTCAGAGCCGCCTGTCCTGCATCGTCCCTGCCGCTTATTGATATGCATGCATATGTAAATGAATCGACGCATGAATGCACACTTAGCTCCACATAGATTCATCAAGTGAACATATTCGCTCTGAGATGCGCTAATTGCTATCATCATCCTCATCATCATCATCACCATCCGCGCAACTCGCTGACATCAAGACATAGCTACATATGGAGGCATTGCTTTATCAGCTTATTGTTTATCAGGTTACATGCTCATATGCAGCATGTTCTATAGCCTCAGTGAACCAAATCTGAGCATCTTCTTTGTCATATTTCTTGCCTTGTTGCACATACTGTATGATGTTAGTTTCTACCAATTTATCTGTGGTTACTATGCAGAAAAAGAGACTAAAATGCAAAGACTGAATAAGTCCACAGTGCTAACAGGCATATGAAAGACTGTTAACATGACCCTGCAACTGTTCATGGCCCATGTGTTTCTACAGCAGTAGTTTGCTAAGACATTAAGGGCACAACATTGTGGCACTACAACTTCCTATCTCATATCCTGCATAAAAAGCCTGGGCTATATTTAGCATATGCATTTATTTCAGACTATTGATAAAACCCCCGTCTGCTCTGTCTGAGTCCTTATGGCTGAGTAAATGTCAGGCTTAGTCAGATGTTCCACTCAAAGAGGGTTCTTTCCTCTCGTATGGGCAGCTTAAACACAGAAGGCCTCGCCGCTCAGATCTAACTCTCACTCACACACACGGCAGAAACCTGAGAGGAGCCTATAATAAACCCAACAACTTGCATCCAACCGTATCTTTGGATGTGTACTCTCCCCGGAAACACATGCACACAAAAGCAAACAGATATTTACACACAGACATGCATGACGCATACACACACAAAAGCGCACACACACACACCCTTCATTAAACCGTGTTAGTCCGAACACCTGCCCTCACTTCCCCCTCTGCACATGCAATTATACACCAAACACACATATGCAGCTACTTTCTCACTTGGGCACAGTTGCACTATTAAACCCTTATTGCATTTAAAATTAACAGCGAGGCATTGTTGCAAATATTAATTCATATAAGTGAGTGTTGGCGAGGGACAATATATTGTGTCTCCCCTGAAACAGATACAAGCTATAGTGCTGCAACCGACAATTCTTTTCCTTAGCAATCAAAAGAAAGGTTTGACATTTTGGGAAATATACGCTAATGTGCTTTCTTGCAGAGAGTTAGATGAAAGGATTGATAGCGCATAATGCTAAATGTGATGCAAGAGTCCTGTTAGCTTAGCTTAGCATAAAGACAGGAAACAGTGGAAAACAGCTAGCACGGTTGTTAAACATACAAGCTATAACGTGAGTTTAGAGATGCTGGTAGATGGATTTTGTTACCTTGGACAGAACCAGGCTAGCTGCAGTTTCTGTTTGTGTCCAGTCCTTCATATTTACAAGTCCTACATATTTAGTGTACAAACATGAAAGTGGTAGCGATCGCCGCAAGAAAGCCAAAAAGCAAATTTCCCAAAGTGTTGAACTTTTCCTTTAACCTGATCAATTAATGATTGATCGTTTGGTCTCTAAAATACTAGTAATAGCACCAAAACAAATAGTCATCACAAGTTCACAGAGCCCACCAACAGACCAAAACAAAAATACAATATTCATTGTATTATCATAGAAAATCTGAAATATTTCCTTCTAACAAGTTGGAACCAGTGAAATCTTGCCATATTTTCCTGGAATGCTTAATGGATTATGAAAATAATTGCGGATTCATTTTTTTGAGCTTTAACGGCAAATAACAACATGATTAATTAATTCAGCTCAGCTTATTGTAATATAAAATAATTATATCTAATTAACTATATATGAAATATAAGTTTGGTTTTGGGGGTTGCTGTGTAAAATGGCTTCCTTTAATGTGGCATAACTGGACTCTATGAGCCTCACAACAGCCGACTGACAGTACAGAGATAAAGCAATAAGAACAGAGAGGTCAAGAGTACAACATGTCCACGTAGGATTGAATGCGAGTAAAGCTCAGGAGTGAATCTTTTCTCTTCCTAACCTCGATTTCCACACTTTCTCTCAGAGTGAATCTGGTTTATTGCTCCTGCCTTTCTCTCTCTCTCTCTCTCTCTCCTTCCTAACTCCACCATTCTCTCACTTTCTTTCGGCTGAATGTGCTTTTGACACTCTTCCTCCCCCTCTCACTTAGAGACGGACTCTCTCACCTGAAATTAAACACAAGACCAGGTGCCACTCTGAAACAACCATCTGTTCGCCCCTGCCAGACTTCTTTCTCTATTTCTTTCTTTTCCTTTCTTCTTTTCCATTGTTAGCATGGAGAACAAAATCAGTAAAATAGCAAGGAGGAAAAAAAGCTTCTTTTTTTTCAGACTCTTACTTTACAGAGAAGAGAAATGCTTAAAAAAGAGAAAGCAGAGCTGAGTGTTAATGACATCCTTCAGCTTTCTCTACATTCAGGTGTGCTTTCATTCGAGCTCTCACCCCTCAGTCTTATAATTGCTTTCATGTTATTTCTTTTGTATCGCCCCGGCCATGAGATGCCAAAGTTAATTATTCTTTGGCAGTGCAGGTGCAATTAGATGACAATTACACCACAGCTGGTAGCAGGGGTGGGAAGCAGTTCTTGTCCGTGTGGGCGTGTATGGAGCTAATAAGATGGTTTTCGTCTTTTTTTTTCTCTTCATCCTTTGGCATGGGAGGGGGGAGGGCAGGGACGGATTGAGGGAACACAGGAGGGTTTAGCTTGTTCCACATGGCTTAGAGGTAAGAGGTTGTGAGGAGGAGAGCCACTGGGGTAGAAACACAGGGGGGAGAGGGCTTTAGCTATGAGGTATTGGGCCCTGCTGATCCCCTATGAGAGGTCAGGAAGGTCACACTACTGTCATGCTAACAATGGGATTTATTTTGTTGCCACATTAATACCAGCCTGCTCCTACAAACTGTCTCTATGTCCCCCTGCCTGCCACTACAACAATGTTCTACTGCTGAAACCATCAATAAGTCAATTTTCAACTATTTTAATGATCGTGTAATCCTTTATTTATCATTATTTGCTGGTTCAAGCTTCTCAAAATGTGAGGGTTGGTGCTGGTGTTGGCTTTAGGCTTTCAACTAACCATTATTTTTATTTTATTTATTATTTTATATTAATTTATAATATATAAATATATATTGTGAAAAATACCCATCACGATTAATCAAATGTCTTGTTTTGTCATACGAACAGCCTAAAAACTCAGAGATATTCAGTTTACTATCATATGAGACAAAGAAAACCAGCAAATCCTCACATTTGAGAAGTAAGTGTTTTACATTTTTTAAGCATAAATTCCAAACATTCACTGGTTGCAGCTTCTTCACTGTGAAAAACAAAAACAAGCTATTTTACTATATCATTGTAGGTGCTGCCATGGGCCTTTTTTGCTATTGGCAGACTAAACAATTAATCAAAAAGATTTGACAGATTCATCTATACTGAATATAATCGTTAAGTGCAGCCCTACACTGTTCACACACTTCCTTCAAAAACTATGGTCATGAGCTGTCATTCCGCAGGGGAAAAACAAAAAACAAAAAAAGAAGTGAGTGATGTAGATTTCAACAAAAATAACCAAAAGGAAACAGGGGTGAAGCCTTGTTAGTAAAAGAGGAAGCAGCAGCAAGTCTAGGAGCACACTCTGTCTCAGTAATTCCTTGCCTTGTCGCCTTGTCTCTCATATAGTCGGTTATTATAGAGACGCGGCTGTCATGTCATATTTAGCTCCAGAAATGTCATTTGGCAGCACACCTGCTGCCTGGCTATGCTAATAAAGCTAGGTCTAACTTTGATTAGAATTCAGAGGGAGAGATGGATAGAAAAAGTGGTGGTGGGGGGGGGGTAGAGAGACAGAAAGGAAGAGAAACATCAGAGAGAATAAGAACTGGCAAAGTCACTCCAGCAGCGAGCCTCATAGCTGTCTCTTTCGACCCGTGACATGTTGTGAGATGACTCATGCCTTGACTGGATTTATATGTCTGGATGCATCACATATGAAACATAAGAGAGAGAGCAGCCTCTGACCTTTATTGGAGCATATCAGCTAAAGGGGGAAGTCAGGCGCGCATGTCAAACTCGGTTAATTTTCCTGTGTCGCTGTGTGTCCACGTGTCTGTGTGGTGTGTTCAGATAGCCTAGCATGCCAGTTATTCCGCTGCCTTTATATATGCATGTAAGCTGTTAGAGGATCTCGGAGAGACGACGACACACTCACCCCTGGTAGTGTCTTCTGCTCGTGCAGTGCATTCTGGGCTTTGAGGGCGGACTCACGTGCACAATATGTCAGGAAGGCACATCCTGGAGAAAAAGACAAGCGGTAGAAGATCAGCGAACTATAAGTCTCTGTATTTTTTTTTACGTCAGATTAATTTGCTATATATAATGTTAGAGTTGGCAATGCCATGTTGTTGCAGCTTAATCTTAATTGGCCATTTGCCCTGAAAGCCTGCAGACAGAAACATGCTGCTGGAGATTGTTGCCCTATTATAAATATGCCATTTGATATATGTGCTTTGGTTTTAATCAGTTCTGGGTCATCATGTGTTTAAATTTTCTAAAAATGCTTCCCGCCTTTAATCAGGCCACCATTATTAATATGGATTTAAACCTGCATGAAACAGAGACAAAAAATAAAAAATAAAATCAATGAACATCTGTGATTTTGTCAAGTAGCCCACCCAGTAGTGCTGGAGATGTATGGGATTATTAAATCCTAATACCTGGAGACTATTCGGACACAAGCAGCCTTAATGGGTATTTAATATCACGCTGGTCAAGCTAAATGTATGTAGTCCCACATAATAGAGAACCTTCATTAACCTTTTGGGCTCCACAAATCATGAATATGTAAATGTATGCAGAATAGGTGTTAAAGGTGTTAAAGGACTGATACCACCTGGCCTACGTCTCCCAAATGACTGATGTGGATTTATAAAAGCCTTTGTTTCCCTGCGCTCAGATTTGCATTAGAAATGACAGTAAGGATCATTGTTTATCTTAGATCAGTTTAACCAGCTTTAGTCCATCTGTCAAACATCATTCTGAATGTGTTGAGACTTTACTTCCAAAATGTGAGAAACCATTTGACGAAAGTGGGTGACTCTTACAACTTGACTGATATCGCCACATGAAACCAGTTATGTGGCTGACAAAACACTTCTTTTTGTTAGATTTATCTTAGACAACTACCTTTTCAATTAAAAAAACTGGAGAGTGCTGCAACATTTTACATTAAAATAAAGTATAACAATGCTTTTCATTCTAATTATAGATTTTTTTTTAAACAGTGTAAAATTACATTTTGTTTCTTCAAGTCTACAATTTTTTATTGTAGCATCCAGAGGTAGTTATGAAGGAAAACCTCACAGCATGCACTGGGGGGTTTCAAGAATATTATTCATTTTAATGTATTTCATTTGTATTTTACACAGTTCTCAAAAATGTTGTTACTGTTTCCACATTTCAGTTGTTCTTATAATGTTAGATAACTGCCCACTGTGAGTAAATGTAGTAGACTGACAAACGTTGTGTGAGTGTATTGGCCATTATTCTAAGAGTTAGTTGGCAGAAAACTGTGGCTCCTCCTCCTCTCCTTATTCAGCACACTGAACTTGAAATTGCTCTTGATGAGCTTGCAAAGCATGGCTGAGTGAAAATGCAACACTGCGCTCTTACATGAGGTCATATCTAAAATAAAAAAGGAACTTACCTGTTACAACTTAAATAAATAGCTGACCAAATCTAGGTCAAATGGATAGCCTTCACTTAACAAATTCGGTTTCAGTCAGGTGAACAGAATTATGGAGCATTACCTGAATTTTCAAAATTCAATGTCGATCAATATATTAGTCAGTCCATGACTAAAATATTCATTAGACTTTTCAACAACTGTGAATCAGATTTATTTTTTAGATCAATGGTACTAAACATGAAGTTTTGGCCTGACAGGGGTCCTTAAAGAGGCTCCAAAGAGACCATGGCTAAATGAGAAACAGTTTAACATCACTAATATTTACTCAGAATTAAATCCTAACTGGACGACATTTAAGAGCAATTACTGTAATGACAGGCTCTGCTCTTACCGCTACCTTCCCACATAATGAATACTAAATGAACAATATTTCCCCCCCTGAGACAAAATCTTATCAAATGGGAGTTCTTGGTCTTTTATCCAGTCTCCTCATTTACCTTTGTGCATTCCTGTATACTTGTCCTTTATCACCGTCAACTCATAGATCTTGCCAAACTGCTCGAAGATGGGCTTCAGGTCCTTCTCCTCCAGGTTTCGGGGTATCTGCCCAATGAAGAGCTTGATTGCGTCAGGCTCCTTCATTGAGAAGTCTGGGGTGGAATAATAACACACACACACACAGATAGAGAGGAGGAGGTGGTCAGGAGGAGCAGACAGGAGCCTGCGGGCTTAAATTCACACTGCACAGGAGGTGCAAACAGGAGGCCAGGGAGGGAGATGCAGATGGGAGCGTTCCGTGGCAATGTGAGGCTGAAAAAGCAGTTTCTACACCCTTGGAGAAATGGTAGTCCTAATTTGGTAGTAGATTTTAGGAGTTTTAAACACAGATAACACAATAAAACACATAAATAACGCTATATATTACGACATTAATGGGTAAAATTATTATGAAGTAACCTAAGGCCACTATAACTCACTGTAGACTATCACAGATACATTGTAAGAACCATAAATACTATTAAATGTATAGGAATAGTCATGTAATTTTATTTTAGAGGGGATTGCAAGCTATTACACTAACGGTAATCTCATAACTTTCATATTCTTTGCAGTTACATGACCAGTAGGCATAAAATAATCATGATTCATAGCTACAGAGCTAATATATATCCTCTTTGCCTAACATAAAAATGATCATTAAAAAAAGAAATAAAACGTGATATTGTACTAAATAAAAGTAGACACAATCCTTCCTCGCAGCGAATTCGGTCTAGGCCGCCTGTATATTCAAGCCTCTACAGAAACATGACAGTGTGTCTGTCAACACAGCTGGAGACCTGCGCTCCCTTTGTCAAGACACGGGGGACAACAACAATGACCTGAGCACGATTTTTACACGTTTGACCCAAAAAAAACAAACAAAAAAAAAAACACACAAAACAACACGGAGTTGGACGAAAGGAAAACCATACCTGTGGTGCTGTTCGTGGCAAAGAATCGGCGTAATCTCAGTGGATGATCGTCTCTCCAACCCCCCACCCCCCCACCCCCCCCCCACCGCTGTTGTTTAGTTACTGAATCTCAATTCTTCAGTTCATTTGTCTGTAAGAGCGTCTTTGAATCCTGTAACAAGTTAGGCCTGCACCCCCCCTGTAACAACACAAGTAGCATCCAGCGACGGTCCTTTATTCGGCACGAGCGTGTTTTTCGAGCTCAGCTTGTTGTCCCCCCCCCTCCTCCCCTCCTCTTTCCTGACAGATGCTCCGCAAAATTTTTTTTTTTCCCTTCTTCAAATAAATCTGATATAAAAATAAACAAATGTCCCCCCCTGGCTTTGCTGAATGAAGAGAGTTGGTGTGATAGATGATTTTAGGCTTCCTCCAGGAGACCGTGGGGGATTGGCAGTCTGGCTGGCTGTCCTCTCCTCTCTCCTCTCTCCATGCGTGTGTGTGTGCGTGTCTGTACTCCTTTGACGTCGTAAGCCGGTGTCTCCCTCCCTGTCCATCTCAGCTCCATCCCTCCTCCTCCATCCCTCCTCCCCTGGGCTGTACGAGCCGTGATGTCTGCCGCCAGGGACCGTCGCTAAACTACCAGCCCTGTGACAGCCGGCAGGCAGGCAGGAGGGTGAAATGATGAAACACAGTCACACGGCTACAATTTTATACTTACTGACTTACTTCATTCATTCATTCAAGTCTTCTCACTGTGTGTCTATCTTCTGATGCCGCAATATCCAAAACAAATGCTTTTGTAAGGCCAATCATTATTCTAGTATTTTGTTTCCCCTGTAATTCCACCCTGTTGCATAACTGGCATGTGTATTTTGAGGCGTTTAATGCTCACAATTAGGCCCACAAATAACAATTACTTTCATATTTATAATTTGCGTAATATAAGGCATAGAAAAGTAGCAAAAATTCATATTTGAGAAGCTGGAGCCAGAGATTTTTTGTATTTTTACTTAAAAAAGGACTCAACAATTCATAATTTATCAAGGTAGTCTTCTGATTATCTGATTACTGCATCAGTTTATCAGATTTGGGGATTATGCACTGTTCATCCATCTTTTAATACCCCAATATCAAAGGCAAATGGTCTTGTAGGGAAAAATACTTTTATTTCACCTTGTTCTTCCTACGTCTGCCATGTTGCATGGCCATCACACTTTGTATCATATTCATGGATGGCTAATTGTAACATTTAATTAATGATTATAACAATGTTAAATAGGAATGCTGAAAACACAAACAGACCAGAGAGAAGGTGATTTTACGGTGATGTCAGGTGCACTATATGTAGAGCATCAGACACAACAGCACTCCAGGCAATGAGAAAGAAGGTTTAACGGAATTTACATGGACTCCATCAGTGTATGCTTCTGTACACAGTTGACACAGGCATAAAATTAACACTTAACCACCCAGGACAGCGATACATGGCCCGACAGTCCTGAATGAGGGCTATGAATTAACATCCATTCACCCTTCATCTGTACCCACTTATCCTGTGTGGGGTCACAAGGCACGGGACCATCAGCCTATCCACATAATGTATACTTTCTACGGTCAGAAAACCGTTTACACTCAAATTCACACCTAAAGGCAATTTCGAGTCAACATCTGCATGTTTGGGAACCATTGCCATCTGTAAAGGTCAGCGCCCAGAAAATGGATCCACTGTTATAGGGTTTAACGTGACTTTCACCTCCTAATAGACAAACGCGCACACTAAAACTGGATGAATGCACACTGTATGCAATGTTAGACATTAGTCCATCAAACGTTAAAGGGCCCTGCATCCTCAAACGCAAATCATAGAGCAAACACAGGCCTGTAAAGTAGGACACGAGGCGTTTGCTCCGAGGGGTTTACCAGATCTTTTCGTTTTTCATGGGGACGATTAACAAGCAGACGGCCCCTGCCGTCAGGCGACGCAAATCCGCCTTTTGTTCTCGCCGTGGCGCTAACCGTGGTGCTGAACTGTCCACGCAACTCGTGTCCCGCTATCATGGCTACAATCTTCCATCTCCCGCGTGTAAAAAAGAAAATAGACATTTCAATAAGTGTGTTCGCCAACGAGGGGACACACGCACGCACGCACACACACGCACACGCCCTCTCTGAAATCTCGACAGCATGTAAACAATGAGCCCACATGACACCCGAGCTGCGCACACGGAGACACTTCAAAGGAGTCACGACCCGGAGCCGCTGCAGCAGCATTACAGGGTTTATTCAAAAACGCAGCGAACCTCTGGGCTGTCGGCTCCGCCGTTAATTCATTTATTTCCAGCAGCAGAATATATCCTCGGCTTGTCTCTAATGTTAAGGCGGCCATCTGCCGTCAGTCACTAAATCCTGTCTGCCGTCCGCCCTTCAGCCCCAACAGAAGCCCAAGAGGCAAAGACTCAAGAGTTCATCTGGCTTTGATCGGGCATAACAGGAATGATACACGTTAGCTGCGAGTGGGAAACGTGATTTGTGTCATTTTCACAATGGATGGCTTGTATTAATTTTATTTCGGAGTGTAACCAACGACGCCATCTGGCGACGAGCTGCAAAAGCACACGGTGCCAGTTAATGCTGCTGCTGTGACTTTATCAGGGGACTCGTGGTTTAGACTGTGGTGGAAGAAGTTTTCAGATCCTTCACTTAAATTAAATGAAACGTCACGTTAGAAAATACTTTATACAAAAACTGATTTGCATTTTTTGTAAACGCTTCAGACTAAAATGACTTGATGAGATTGATATGTTTTAACAAATGCATCATGATTTTAAAAAGTGGTCTTGTGTTTTGTATGTCAAGTAAATGTAGTGGAGTAAAAAGTGCAATATTCCTCACGGAAATGTGGAGTAGAATTATAAAGTACCACGAAATGGAAATACTCAATCAAAGTACAAGTACTTCAAAACTGTACTTAAGTAAGAAGAAATGTACTTGTTAAATTCCACCACTGGCTTTAAATTAAAGACCGAGCAGTAACATACTCCTCAAACAGCCTGACAGATGGCAAAGGTCATCAAGGGTCCTCTGTTCGTCTTCTGTAGGGAAATTAAATGCAACTGAAAGAGACAAAGATCCCCTACTTCTTAAACTAAAAAAACAACTGTAAAATCCCATTGGATTGTTTCAAAAAGCTTTGTCACGATGTTTTTCTTAGCAGGAAAAGCGAATATTTTGGAGGTAACTGGTTTTGACAGCCGAAGCACGCGACCAGCTGTAAGATGTTGTGAATAAATAAACACACAACACAAAGTTGTATTACTGTTGATACGATCCGTTCATCTTTATTTCACCAACATGTGCATTTAATTGATGTCATCTTTACATATTGGACACGTGTGTAAACCTGGGTTTGTTGAAAGCCACGTGAGACATAGACAAATAGACTAGTATTTAATAATTGTCTGTACTTACTCACACGGGCCCCTCCGTCCAACCTTCCTGCTCTCCTGCGATTCCTCCCAAACACAGAGCTGAACACACAGACAGAAAAACAGTTTCATCACTTGTACCCCCCCCAGTATTGATTGTTTTGATTTCCTGCTGGTGCCACTCAGTCACTGATGTATTCAACTGGAGGCTTACTCAGCATTCACATCAGACCATGAAAAGCCATCACTGGGAGCCGTGCAGGATTCAAAGAGGAGAGCCACCAGCATCAGCATCAGCATCAGCACCCCTCCTCCTCCTCCTCCTCCAGCGGTTAACATGTGGAAAAGGTTCCCATCACATCAGACACTTCAAAGTGTGGCTCTGGATCCCTGAGGAGCTGAAAACAGGAGGGAGTGAGGGGATGAAACAGGAAATAGGTTAAAAACCAAGGGAGAGGAGACTGGTGCAGCATCCAAGCAAACATTACTTCAGGCAGGATGAATGTGCAAACAAGCCATATTGGTTATTATGGCGCACTTCAGTCCTTTTAACGCAATAAACGACACCAAACGTCTCGTAGACAAAACGCACAGGATCTGAAGGCAGACACATCTTTTGCGCGCGTGTGGGCGCGCGTGCTACATGGCTGCTCCCCGCCTCGCGAGGCGGGCCGACGGAGCGACAGCGATCCCAGATGGATCTGCTGACATCTGGCGACGGTTGGCAACAGCTGAGCTCACCGCGCCGCCCGCCTGACCGGCGCTTCCTGCCTCGCGAGAACAAGATCCGCCCGAAATTCATGTGGCACGAAAGCGTCGCATTAACTTTTAGCGTCACGTTTCCCCCGTTTCGCCGCTTCGTCTCAACGCCGGACGGAGCAAAGTTACGTCGATACCCATCGACTCCCCCCAAACACCGGCTGCGATGTTCGTCTTCATTAAGGCCAAACTCACCCGGACGAATTAATCGGCTCCAATCTGATGCAATGCAATGCAATCAAATCTGAAATGGGAATGTAAAACATAAATCCCCGCGTCTGGTTTAGTGCTACAGGTTTTTAGCTGCTCTAAAAAAACAAACAAACAAACAAAAAAAAGCATATCAATTAGAGATTCACCATATAAATAACTGGGTTACTGCGGTTTGGTTCATTTAGTCTGAGAAACAACTTCTACTTCTTTTTAGAAATTAGATTAATAATCCCACATGGTACTAAACAGTCTCCAAAATCCAAACGTCGAATTAGCGACATTAAATATTTTGCAATTTAATTAATCAGGTAGGGCTTTTAAAACGTGTTGCCTACTGATGATTACTTACTCCCTTTAAAGAAGCAGGACTATTTGAGGAGTCAGGGAGCCTTCTGTTGTGCCACGAGGGGAGGATTTTAAATTGTGCCAAACGCACAGCTTTAATGCTCAACGTTTGCAGAGGCAGTAAAACATGGCGCACATAGATTTGGTAGACTTTTAAGTGCAGGGAAGAAAAGCTGGTTTGTCATTTGATGAAGGCATGCAATAACATCAAAGCTCAGGTTAAAAAATAAAGACAAGCATAAGTAACATGTTGTAATCGGTGGAGAATAAGCTGCAGTCCACTGAAAATACCAGTCTGAGACAAACGTCAACTGCATGTTCAAGTATATCTTGTTTCCAAACCTATGCCCCACTGTTGGATTGTGCTATTAATAATAGCAAACCAAACAGAGGAACTAAGACTGCAAGAGAATCCTCTGTATTTTACAGTTGACTACACAACGTAACGATAGACATTTAGGGTCCGTTCAGTTAACAGACCAATGACACAAACACACTGATATTAAACAGGAACAACACAGGTTGAAGGATGCAACCTCGGTGTGGACATCACGTTTTTCCATCTTATGTCTATACTTTGCCTAATATAATCTATTTATCCAGAGGACAGCTAACTGACCCCTTATCTTTTTACAAAATTATGAGTGTGAGCATTAAAATAGTAACATTGCCCACAAAGAGCAAAGCATAATGTAACCTGTATTCACTTAAATGGACTTCATAGAGACAAAGGTATGCCGATTTCTCTGGTGATGGATGAAAAATTGTTGTAGTTTAGGCACAGTCAAATGCTATGAATAGATGGTGACTAATAGTTTAGGGCAGTGGTGCAACAGCCAGAGGAAAGAAAGAAAACAACACATTTTTTTCAAACTCATATTTTTATTAGTCAGTACAAGTAAAATGAAACCGAAGACGAGTATCTTCATCCTCTCCAAAAAATGCACTTCTTCTGCGTCGGTGTTGGAGGCTGAAAAAAATAACTCACACCTCTTCCTCCCTTTAAATAGACGTGTGCCGCACTCCTTCAAGGAACTTAACGAAACGTAAAACTATTGCCGAGGGGATATTACGCTCTAGTGGAGAAAGCATCGCTTCACAAATATAATATTCGGAGGAAAATCATTTCCCCCAAATATGCCAACAAGATGTGTAGAAGTGAAATTTCAATTGATGTTTTACCAAAAGCTACTGGGATACTGCAGATACGGAAGAGCAGTCAAAACTGCTCACTGAAAAACTAAATAAAAGCAGAAACATTGCATCAACTACATTCTTTTGTTGCTCTCTTAGCAAAAATAACTATCTCTCCGATTCAACTTTTGTGACTAGATGACTTACACTTAATCGCATGCACACACGCATATCATGCACACGCTCTGATCTATATCGGACTGACGCTAAATTACATATTTAATGCAATGTGTCGTACTGGAGCAAATAACACAAAAAGTGAATTATATATATCCACCTCTTATTTTCTTTAATCTTCTGTCTTCACTCTTCAGCTCAGCAGCCCTCTCAGAGCATCTGATTTCTTTAACATCTCCTGGTGGTGTTCTCCTCAACCCTCTGAACATCCATTATTCTTCGCCATTTACATTTTTCTTCTGGTAGTTGCTGATTTAATTCTTCTTCTTCAGTATAGCCTTGTCTCCTGATGCCCACCCTCAGTATCTAGATTTTTATCCTTCCGCATTTTCTTTTTCAGAGGCTCCTAGTGGCACTAGCAAGTTGCTGAACAGTCTTAAAAGTCCCGTCTCTGTCTTCACGGCATCCACAGTGATTCAAAGAGCTCAAAGCTACATGTCCAGTCAGTACCGTGGGGGTGGAAACGGTCTTTTCGGGGGGAATGTTGGCCCAGCATTTCTCCCTCCTCTTGGACCTGAACGTTTGCCTCTTAACCTTGGGTCGGGGCCATGGAACCAAGGAAATGGTGCGTGTGGGGGTCCTCTGGGGTGTGGGTGGTGCGCTGGGTGTGGAGGCCGATGTGGAGGCTGTAGACCAGGATGACGGATTTCAAGGTGAGGTGGTGGTCTCCTGGGAACGTAGTGGGGAGGAGGGGGGCTGTGCCGTTGGTAGTCATGGGTGTAAAAATGGTCCTCTGCGGGTGAGAAAGGGACAGTGGGGCGCCCTCTAACTCTCGGGTAGCGGTGTGGAGGGCTGCCTGGCCTGTGATATGGATCATCTGGGTGGCGGTAAGGGTCGTCTTGAAAAAAAAGGGCATCGTGATGGCAGAGCTCCTCATGGTAACGCTCAGGGTCCTCCCGGTAATGCAAGTTGTCTGGGTGAGGATGTAAATCCTCGGGGTGAGGAGGGCAAGGTCGATCGAGGTCATACAGTGGATCATCTGGATGAAACATGGATTTGTGTTGATGGTCGTGGACCACCATCCCACTGATGACACTGTCGACTCTGGCCCCCATCACCTCTCCTCTGTCTGTGTGGTGGACTGGCTGATGCTCTGGGGGAATCATCGTACTGCTGGTCGCAGAAGGAGGGGCGTCAAAGCTATGAGGAGGAGGAGGGAACTTTGGGACTGGAGGGAGGGTGCTTCTGAAGTAACCAGGGGATGTGGCGGCAACCTGATGGGAGGCCAACTCTTGAGTTTGCTCTGCTTGATATGGATAAAGTCCTGACATCTTGTTTTCTCCAGCCCCTCCAGTCGATGTCACATTGTAGCTGCTGGGTTGCTGAGAGTTCCCCTCTGGGTAAGTGACACCATACCAACCCGTTTCACTAACCCCCTGAAAGCCTTCATCTGTCTGTGTGATAGTGACACTGCCTGGGGCTCTTTCTCCAGGCACTGGCCCTCCTATTTGTGCAGAAATCTGTTGATAATGTGCAACAGGTGCAGTTATCCCATGCTCTGACATCTCATGTTTGCCATACGGGTACGGCTGGTAGACATTCCCATTCTGAGCCACACCTAGCTGCAAGTGAGCTTGCTGTTGGGGATTGTTGGGGTTCTGCTGACTGCTGTTCTGGTATGTAATAGGAGCGGTTTCTCCAATAGATGACTGATTTGTCTTGGAAGTGAACGGAGCCACCACAGGCTTGTCCATGATCTCATCCTGAGTTGGGGTGCCTCCACCCTCGTCCCGCACTGGAGTCCCACCCTGGTTGTCTGTTGCAGCTACTGGGCTGAGGTTATCCCCTCCCAGCACTGGGTTCGCAGAAAAACCCAGGTCAAATGCACTGAAAGCAGAGTTCCCCTGCAGGAAGCGGTGGATTTTAGACTCTAAACTCTTAGAAGACAAGGACGGTTCTGGCTCTGTTGTCAAATCCATGTCTCTATGGAGAGCCTGGACCAGGGCAGAGGCTGGATTGGAAGTCTGAGGGGGAGCTTGGGAACTTGTGCTCTGCCTTACAGCAGAGCTGGATGAAGAAGGCACAGGTGCAACAGAGGGGAGAGACATGCTCTGAGAGGGTACTGCTGATGCAGATGTGGATGAGGGAGAGGGAGGAATCTTGCTTGTACTGGAGGAGTCTGAGGAGACATTTGCAGCTGGACTGCTCAGAAGAGACGTGATGCCTAAGTGAAGACAGGGAGAACAGAGAAATGTATTTTAAGCAGGCTTTCTTTTAATGTATGATAGAAAATAAATTTTTCATTTTCAAACTAAGCAAATAACTCCTTATTCTCACCCTCAAGGCTGCCTTGGCCTTGGATTTTGGAGAGAGCACCGAGCAGATCTTCAGGACTCACATCCACCTGGGAGAAGAGGGTCACCAGTGAACTGGGATCCTGAGCGGCCACAGGGGCAGCAGGTGTAGTCTTCAGTGAGGAGCCAGCAGGAGCAGTTGCAGAAGGATTCTCCACTAATGGTCCTGCAAGACAGAGGGGGGCTTTAATTGTAAATCACCAAAACCTATCATTGAGATGTTAAGTGTAAGCACAAAAATATTTCAGAGAAAATAGAACTATTACAGGAAGATGCTGGGAATTAAACCACATTTATAATCAAGAAAACATTTTTTCTTATGTGGGATAACAAAGGAAGATTGAATTAAGACTTATTGCATTTTGTGTTGCAGAGGTATTAAGGTTCCCACAATACATTTGCAAAGTTAGTTCATAGCAGATATCAAGATTCACCATTCAATCATCAGTGCTGAGATTTATTTTTTCTTGGCATAATAAATACTCTCCCATTATATTCTCACACTTTTTTACAATGTTATTTTTGAAAGAGTGGAAAGTGCATAAGTGTGTTTAAGATGTTTAAGACACAGAGACCATTTCATTCTTTCACTCCAAATTCCACCAATTTCTCTGATGTCAGAACTTCCACCAGCACTCACCTGTGTTCTTCATGACAGAGCTTAAACTGTTGAGGATGGAGCCAATTTTACCCAGGTCAACACTTTCCATAGCCGCTGCAGAAGCTGCTACAGGGGCTGCTACAGGGGCTGCTGCAGGGGGTGTGACCTGTGTGACACGCTGTTCTGCTGCCGCTGAAGGCTTTGTTTTTGCAGGGACTGGAGTGGACACCTCTGCACGGGTGGGACGTTGACTCTGAGCCTCAACTAAGAAAAAATGGAAGAATGGAAGTGAGAGAGAGTTTGGATGCTATCAGACATGCACTCTACATAATGAAACAACTATAATTATTTCATATTTGTTAATAGGAAACAATTATTTTTTGTTTAAACATTGTTATTCTACAAGTGCAGATAATTCATGGGACCAGAGACACGACTGCTAAAAAAAATGAATGGGGAGAATATGCTGCCAAAAACACAGGTCCCCCATCTACTAAATTTAAGTAATAAAAAAGTGCTGACATTTTAATGACAAATAATCTTATACTGACTAAGATTTTATGCTGGTGTTGAAATAATGCATTAATAACGATTAGCATCATACATTAATTAATTTTTCCCTACAAAATGTCATAAAACAGAAAACAAAATGCCCATGCAGATCTATAATGTTAACAGTACGAGTAGAACATCAAGAATAAAATAACTTCTCTTAGTAAATTATATACAAAAAAACAGTATAACAATGTAAATCATCTTTACACATGGCTTATAAACAAATTTAAAGTGCATATACTGGTAAAAGGTCATATTTTAATGATCAGAGTTGAGTGTGGTAGTTAACACAGACCATATAAGGTAAGCTGCAGGTGTTTTACAAAATTTACTGGACATAAAAAAAAAACCAGTAAAATGGCAGATAGATGGCTGTCTGTAGTTGTAATAATATATTTAATCTGAATTCAATGCCTCTACAGGTGGGGAAACGTGTTCCTGTGAAACTGGCTGGGGCACAGATGGGAAGAAATGGTCTTTGTAGACACATGAAGGCTGCGATGGTTTTGTATGATTTTCTGCAAGAGTCAGTGACTTCACTTGCCTATTTTCAACACATTATATGCATAGTGCTGCCACAATAGGAATAATCACAAACAGCATGTATAAATATTGCATTTAAAAGCCCTTACTGTGCAGTCAAGTCCCTGATTACTAGGCCACTCCTTACCTATAATGCCACCGCTGTCTATTTCTTCCTCTGAGAGCTCCATGTCTTCCACTTGACGATTATCATTCTCCCCGAGAGGCTCTGTGGGTTTGGGGGATCCTCCCAGTGAGGACAGAGGGCTCGGGGCCGGTGGCTCTGCCTCATCGTCCATAGCTGAGCCATCAAGATCTGGATCGGGGTGGGCCAATTCCAGACCACGAAAAGGGGACTCTGAGCCAGTTGGAGACGGTGCGTCTGCAGAGGGTGAGGGGATGGGTGACTCGTCCAGGTCTGGCAAAGTGGACTTCAGGGTGTCCAGCTTACGCTTCAGGTGGGACACCCGGTTAGCAAACGTCCGGTATGCCTTCAGAGTTAATGGAGTATCAGCAAATGGAAAGTAATGCAAAACAAAACACAGCCTACAATCACTGTGTACTTTCCTGTCATTTCACAGTTAATAAGAAGATTAATCTATATCTATTATAGTATGTATAGTGTCTACTGTATGTATATCGTAGTTTTGGATGAACATGTGTGCCTTCCATCTCATCTTAAATTAAATATATGCTCATAGTACTTCCATAAAACAGAAAGAATTATTTTGAACACACAGGTCAATAATACCATAGACGGTATATAAACATGCACAATATGAGAGCTCCCCAAAAGTGAAACCAAATAATCTTGATCACCCCTTGATGGCTGGCTGAAGTATGGGTCATAAACCCCAACCCCTCCATATTACTCCATTTTAGCAGATGGCACATGGGCCAATCTAATAACTACTGTGACTATGCGCACAATTGGTTCGGGCATGGTGTATGGCGACTTCTCGAAACCAATCAGTACTGCGCAGACTCTTGCTACAAATGATGTCACCAACACAAGATGGACGAAGTGGGAGGCGCCTCATCCATCTTCATATACAGTCTATGGCCAACACACGTCATTTTCATTATGTTCTTCAATGTACAGTGGTTTACAGTTGTTCTCTGCATGTTATGAGCAAGTACAGTGACTAATATATAAGAGCCTCAACAAAATAACTCATGGTCAGGTTAACAAACAATGCTGACATCATTTTACTTGAATCCATGTTCATAAATTACAATGATGGTAGCATTGTAAACAAAGTTATAGTTGCAAAGTGTGAAGCGACAGTTACGATTGAGAACTAAATGTAGACAATAGAACAAATACTTCTGTCACTCACATTAGCAACAATCTTGACCTCCTTGTACTGCGTCTCATAGAAGATATCTGCGTTGCTGAGGGCCTCCATGACAGGAGGCCCTATTTTCATCTGATTTTCAAGGAACTTGACAAACTCCTGTAGTTGCGCACTTCCTTCCTCAAAGTCCTTGGAGAACTTCTTTCCCCCGGCTTTATCTGTAAGAATCAAGCACATAAGGATGAATTTTCAGGCAATGTAAGAAAGACAAAAAGCACTGATGATCTTGAAGCCATGACTCATCTGTGTGTTGCAGTAGGACTTATGGTACAACAGTATAAGATGACTAAAGCGGGCACCTTTGAGTTTCCTGAGGGCTTCAGAACTGCAGATGTCGACCCTCATAGCTGCCAGCTGTTTTTCTCTCAAGTCAACCTCCTCCACAGACCTCTTGTACTTAGCCAGTTCGTCTATTAGTGCCTGGGGCTAAAGCAGAGGGAGCAGACAGCCACGATGTCAGACCAACACAATGTTTGAGTAAAGGAGAAAAAGCACCTACACCTATAAGCGTAACTATGTTGCAGTGTAGTTAGGGTTTAGTTGAGAATAAAACTTACCACAAACTCAGCAACAACCTTGGACCGTAGATCTGCTTTAGACTCAACTGGAGCTTTAAGTAAGAATAAAAATTAGAAATCACATCAAACAGATATGCCTAATCCACACATGTGTACAACATTCAGTATCTGGATAACAAAATACAATAGAATTAGACTAAAAATGTCAGATATTTTAAGGACAGGGTTACAGAGAATAGATCTATAGAGAACAACATATTACATCGCCTCCAACTAGTTCAGAACGCAGCACTTAGGATTCTTACTGTTTTTAACAGACAACATCACATCACCCCAATCCTGGCTTCTCTCCATTGGCTCCCTGTTTGATTTAGAATTGATTTTGAGATTTTGCTGATCACATATAAGGCACGCCTGGGTCTGGCCCCAAGTTATATAGTAGAAATGCCGACCTCATATGAGCCAATTTGATGCCTTAAATCTTCAGATGGGGCCCTTCTGGTCGTTCCAAAGTCGAGGCTTAAATTTAAAGGTGACCGTGCTTTTACCATCAGGACCCCCCGACTCTGGGACGACCTGCCTGAGGAGACGAGGCTCGCAGAATCAGTGAGCTCTTTTAAATCACTCCTTAAAACCCATTTTTATAGACTTGCTTTCATGTGATGTCGTCTTTATATTATCTTAAAATAATTTTTATTGGTTTTAGTTCTTTTATGTTTTTTTGTATTTATTAATCTTTTATCTTGCTTTTGTTTGCTTTTATCATTTAATACTTTGTTTTATTGCTTTCCGAGTATCCTGTTTTTACCTTCTCTGTCAAAGCACTTTGTAAACTCTGTTTTTTAAAGGTGCTATATAAATAAGGATTATTAATATTATTATTACTATAATACTGTGACTAATAAAACTACAATGGATGCAAAGTCTGTTTATGAAATTATTTTATTTGGAAAGGGAACATGTACAATATATAACAAATATTACCATTTGATGTATTGTACTAGACTTAGATAAAAGGTAATTTTCATCTGCAGTCCCTTGGCAAAAGTGTTTAAAGAAGTTGTTAAAATTTAAAATACAATCAAAAATGTGCAAGGTTGGTGTTGAGATGAGGCATTAATAAAAACATCGAAAGCAAAATTCACCATCACACTTACTTTTTTGCTCCACAGGTGTCTCAGGAGGGGACTCCTCTTTGACTAAGCTACTCCTAAGCTCAGTGATGAGTGTCCCTGAATACACACCCCTGTCCTCCCAGATGGACAGTATCCTCTCCACCGATTTAATCACCTTAGGGTCACCTTCAAAGCTGGGGAAAGGAAAGGGGTGGACAGAATAAAAACAAAGGAGACAAGACATTTGATTTATTTATGTGTGAGGAATTTTTTTGAGTGAATCAAAAAAAGGCTGGGATGGAGGAGACCACAGAAGTGAGAAACAAAAGCAAAAGGCAAAGGCTGAGGCTGAAAGGAAGGGGAGGAAAGGTAGGGCAACCAACACAAACATTACGACTGCATCTATTATACTATCTAACTAACTACTTACTTGACCAGCAAGAGGGCATCACGAAGCACCTCAGCGAAAGCCGTACGGTAAACAATGGCATTTTTCCTTTTACAGTTCTGAATGACATCATTGGCCAGGTAAAAAAGGTTGAGCCTGTGTGGGGCATCAGCTGTTCAAGAGGACAGAGACAGTAATGTTAGTTTGACTGGGAAGGCAGATGACCTACTGAGGGAGGAGTCGAGTCCAAATAATCGGACAAGAGGTTCATGTCTTTCATCAGTTTTCAAATATATTTGTAGGCATTTGTATCAGATCTTTGATTTAGATTATTAATTCAAAATATATATAAACTAATAAATGACAGCTATCCAGCAGTTTGTAAAGTATTTCTAATTAGCTGCACTAATAATAATCCAGTAATGTACTAAATCACAATAAAAATAAATTAGTCACTCTGATTAAGTCATAGATACATGTATGACAAAAACCATTCATGAACTATTAAAACTGTGATTGAGTAACTCTCAATCAGTAAACCTGTTTTATTAGAAGTCAAAAGTGATCAGAAGGATCACAGAAGCATGTAGTCAATGGCAATATGACATTTAACCAACATCAGACCATGCAACATAACACTTACACCATCATCACAAATCTTGTTGCCATTTATGACAACAGAAAACTTTCAGAAGAATGAAATAACAGCCTACTTGGTTCACAGACACACAAGACTGAGTATAATTTGAAATTATTTTGGTACCGGTGCAAACATGATACCCAAGTTCTGGTACGGACACCAAATCAATACTTTTATTTATACTTCACACCCAAAACCCTTTCTTTAATTCACCAGAAGCACCAAATGTCTCAGCTGCATAATGAAATGATCTCATCAAAGACTTAGTAACTTGAACATTTTAGAAACTGTCACGGATAATATCATCAGTACTTTAAAAGTACTCAAGTTTAATAACCAGTCAAACAAATGCAAAATAACTCCATCAATAGATCATACTTATAGAGTTGGCTTGGACATGCTCTATATTAACAAGTGCTATGAGATAACTTTGTTATGATATAGCGCTATATAAATAAAAATGAATTTAATTTAATTTAATTGAATAATCAGAATGTGGCCATTTGTGCACTGCAAAAAAAAATATCTACAGGAAACTGATTATCTTGCTAAACATTAATACATTTGTATCAGGGTGCAAAGCATTTGAAACATGACCAAAGGGTGAAGCCTCATATGCTCAAAAACTGGTTTAAATACAGATTCTATTGACTTGTTTAAATCCTCCAAGTGATAAGGAAAACTACATCCAAAACAACAACACCAGAAATGAGTTCACTTTGTATTACATTGACAGGGATAGATGCTAAAATCTCCCAACACTTGGCCACCGAGCCCATAAACATGGTTGCCAAAACAAATTTTTTGTGGCCCAAGTACACAAAGTTATGTAAAAACAATACAGAAAGGTAACTTAACACAACTTAACACCACCTTCTTTAACTGTGACACTTGAATAAATGAATAGACAAATATATTTTATAATAATTTATTTAAATTAAAAACTCACAAGTTCTTTGTAAACATATGGTATATTCTAACACAGTCTGTTTGTGGAACTGTAACATTGCTTTGGCAAAGACAAATCTATCCCGTACAGGGATAAAACTTTGTGGCTACAGGGGGCCGCCTACATGAAGTATTTGGTGGCTTTTGTGGCCATGGAACATCAAAAACACAGAAATCAACTAACATGCAAAATACTTGTTTCCCGCATTAATCCAAATAAATGCAAGTGTTCCAAATGTAATGGAATAAAAGTAATTAAAATAATAATGAATTAATACATTATTTAATTTTATTTAAAACCAACATCTGCTTTTTTAACGACAAAAACCAGACAAATCTCCATTATTCAAAAACAAGAACCTCATCAGGTTAGCATAAAGGCTAAACCTTTATAAACAAGACTGAATGTAATTGTCTGTGAAGTGTATTTTGACTTCTATAGCAAGCAGCTATACATTAAATATATTTCCCTGTTGATACATTATATTAACTTTACATCAAATGGCAGACAGGAAATAAAACGGCAGCATAGATAATTGGTTCAGCTAAAGCCCATCACCAAAAGGTTATTGAACCCCAATAAATTATTCTTGTGGTGTATACTCTACGGCTGTAACTAACGATAATGTTCATTATCAGTTTATCTGTCAATTGTTTAGTCTAAAAGTATCAAAGAATAGTAAAAAACTCCCTCATATATTGAGCAACAATATCCTTTGTTATATTATCCTTAATAATTAATCAATAACTATCCAATTGTAGATTATTAAATTCTCAACTAATCTACATATTGTTTCAGCCCTAATACATTCATTTATCTATTACGGTGTTAATAAATGCACAATTCAAGCAGCTCTATGCAGTTGGCCATCACGTTCAGTTCATTTAATACAGTCAACAAATATATATTTCACCATATTTTTTGTTTTGACCTTGTCCACTTGTGGTCTGAACAGCTTTCAGAGAATTCTTCGACAGTGATTACTCCAGTACCAGGCCTCTTAAATACCATTGGTAGTGGACTTTATAACACACCTACAGAAAACATAGGTTTGCAAGTCACATATTGTCAGATCTTTCAGCAAAGGCAAGAAAGAAGTATACTTAAGCCAAAAAACCAAGGCCAACAAGAACACAGATTTTCAGAAGACTTACACAATGATTGCAGTGACAGAACAGGCCATGCTGTCTTGCTCGACAAAAGACCTGTGACAAGCTGTATGATCTTTAGGATTTAGGATAATGTCCTGCTGTTTATTCACAATAAGAAGTTACACAAAGCCAAACCTATAAACAGAAGCACTAATATGATCATTGCTTTCAAGACTTCAACTCAACAATGACAGCTCATGTGAATGCAGAAGGTGTAACTGCTGTTTTGTGTTCGTGGGAGAGAAAAAAGAAATTGTACAGGTTTTCTACTCTGTAAAGCATTTTTCTCTGTGACTTCAAATTTACTGATACACATGTGTGACTATTGTCTACAACTACAAATTTCACTGTCACAGGTGCTCAGCACCAATAATACCTTCACGTGAATGTGTCATACAAGATACAAAGCTGGGAAACGCTGCATTCTGCTATGAAACATATGTGGGATTTTGGATGTAATATCTCTATATAGCATAAATGTTGCATTTCTTTTTGCCGTTAAACGATTCACTGATCAAAAATCTGCATTTAGTATCCAACTAATACATTTAAACTGGCAAGTTTGGCTGCTCTACAAGCGATATGGCAAACTCCTTCTTTTACATTGTGAAAATAGTACATTCTAGTTTACATCCCAGATATGTCATCATTCCTATGCATCTGTAATAGAAACATGCCAATATTTATAACTTTGAGAATAACTTTTTGTAAGTGCAGTGCCTATTGTAAGTGAATTTCCCACCACTGTGGCATCAATTTTCATGCTTCAGTCTTTGCATTTGAGTGGATTAGTGAATATGAAGTCTGTTTAATAAGTTCGTTTTGCATTTGCAATATCTATCACTCACTCTGCTACTATCCGGTACATCAAGGAAAGCCTCAAAATTCCAGGGTTGCAACTTTATATATATTATCACTAGACTACAAAGAAATGTACCAAAACTGTTTCAAAAGATGAGATTATTTCAATGACATGACAGCCATCCCCATGAGTAGGCTCAAAACAACACAGCACTGAACAGAGTAGCACCATGGCTGGATTAACCTGTTTGGGGGCCCTGGGAAACAAAATTGCGATTGGGCCTGTTGCCTCAAAGTTTCCATCAGTGCACACATCACAATATAGATTTCATACATTTTGCACAGAGACCCAGAAACCAACTAATATTTTTATATTGATATATTGCGTGGCCCCAGGTTTTCTGTATATCAGTGAGTTTGATTAAACATGACATTATTTAGAACAATGCACCATGGAAGCACAACATAAACTAAAATAATAAAGGTGTATAATTAGATTATGTGAACAAAGCTTGGTGCACGGACACTGCTCTGCTAACCCAGAGTATCTCATGGTTAAATGTAGACAGTTCTATCTGCCCAGAGAGTTTACATCGAGTGTTGTGACTGCAGCATACATCCCCCCAGATGCTAATGCTAAACTAGCCATGGAAGAACTGCATACTGCCATTAGCAAACAACAAACTAAACACCCAGAGGCCCTTAGTGGGAGACTTCAATCGTTCCAACCTAAAGACTGTACTCCCCAAATTCCAACAACATGTCTCCTGCCCCACTAGAGGAGACAAGACCTTAGACCATGTTTACACCAACATGGCTGACGCCTACAAAGCCGTCCCCCTCCCCCGCCTAGGACAGTCTGACCACCTCTCATTATTCCCTCTACTTAAATACACACCTCTCATCAAGTGGGTGAAACCAACAGTGAGGACAGTTAGAGTGTGGCCTGAAGGAGCAGACTCTGTACTACAGCACCAGTTTGCAAACACAGACTGGAGTGTGTTTGCCACCCAGGCCACTCTGGACTTCCACACGGACATTGATCACTATACCACCTCTGTTCTGGACTACATTAACCGTAACATCAATAATGTCACCACGTGCAAACGAATCAGAACATTTCCTAATCAGAAGCCATGGATGAACGCAGAGGCATCCTGCTGTTGAAAACACGTGACACTGCAGAGCTAACCTGAAGAGGGGCATCAGGATGGCCAGGCACAACCACAAGCTAAAGATTGAGGAGTACTTCAACAATGCATGTGGCAAGGCATCCAAGCCATCACAGACTACACTCCCAAGAACACCACCCCACCAACCAGCGACGCATCCTTCCTCGATGAGCTTAACAGCTTTTATGCACGCTTTGACAGGGACAATCAGGAGGTCACCACCAAAGCTGTGCTCCCAGCAGACCACCAACCCATCACACTCTCCCCCATTGACGTATACGCTGTACTGAGTAAGACAAATGCACGCAAGGCCGCTGGCCCTGATGGCATCCCCGAATGCGTGCACAGGAGCTGTGCTGGACAGCTAACTGGGGTCTTGACTGACACCTTTAACCTGTCATTGGCCCTCCAATTACCTCCACTCTTCACCGCTGACTTTCTACTACAAGGACTCTGACTGTACACTGCACACATTACTGTATATATACTGCATATTTACTGTTACCTCCTGTAGATCCCTTGTTCATAGTGTCAATACTGTTAATTACTGTGCATATGGCTCATACTGTTATCTACTGTTAATATGCCTTACACTGTTAATTACTGATAGTACAGCTTATACTGTCAATTGCTGTTAATACTACTTAAACTGCTAATTACTGCTAATACCTCAATGCATTTTTTTGGATACTGTTCATTCTGTATATGACAAATTAGTACATTCATATCATATCATATCATATATACACACACACACACACTTTCTGTCAGCACCTTACTGCTGTTTGCACTTCTGGTCGGATGCTAACTGCATATTTTTGCCTTGTGCAATGACAAAGTTGAATCTAAATCTGATCACAATATACTGTCACAGTATAAAGGATACTGTACTTTAGTGGTGCAATTTTCCCAAATACATTTGCAAATAAATGAATTACCAAAAAGTAACTGATCCACAGGGACTTTTGGGCCCCTGGGCGCTTTGGACGGCTGGAAGATTTTAGTAGCTACGGTAAGTTTGTCCTCTCAGCAAATGAGGGATTCGTTTACATTAGCATTGAAAAAAATATCTTGTGCTGGCGCACGTTTTAAAGTTAGACACTGCGACTGCGATCGTTGTGCACAAACGAAATCACCTCTACATCCGAAGCAGCAACTACAATTTTAACGGATAACGTTAGTATTTCTACTTACATTTCTTCAAACACTTTATCCAGTGTCGCACAATCAGGCTGTGGTACTTCTTGTTGTCGATGCACCACGTTGACAGTCCTTGAATTGAATCCATTGTGTTTGTGACACCTTGGAACCTCCTGTCTAAGGTAGACTCTAGAGAGCCGCCAGAAGCGGCCCCTACTCCCGCTGCCATGTCCGGAGGAGCTCGCGTTGCGCTCTACCATTCCAAACACCAACTGAAGTTAGCCGTGGCTAGCACTATGATTAGCATGCTAGCTTAGCGTAGCACAGACATAATCGCATTCAGCAGCCTCCTAGCTGCTATTGTAATGTCACAAAAGCGTAAGTGTTCCGTGTGCTGTTTCTAATCACTTTCTGCGTCTAGAAATTGTCCACCGTGAGCTTCTGTATCACAGCTAATAGTTTATATCGTTTAACATTGAGGCTAAAACTTAGCGCCTTGCGACATCCGGTAGGTCTGTTTACTCGTTGCTGCTGGTGGAGCGATGAAAGACACTTCCGCACAGACGACGTGATTATGGCGCCACCAAGTGCCACGGAAGCTAAAATTTGTTAGCGCCACCTGCTGCGTGTTATTGGTAACATAGGGCAGCTATTTATTGTGTAGCATATACCGGTAGTGTAAAAGTGGTGGGCGAAGTATTCAGATATTTTGCTTAAGTGAAAGTCGTAATGCAACAATGTCAAAATACATAAAAGTACTGTTTACCCAAGTAAAATCACAGACGTATTGTCAAGAAAACGTAGTTTTAAAAGTTATAAGTACTTATTATGCAGGATGGTCCCTTTATAAGTGTTATATATCACTATATCGCCTAGACTATAGACTACTTTTGGTTTATCAATGCTGATGCATGAATGTTGAGCCAATTTTTATCTATTTAAAATACTATAGGGTAGTCTAATCTGTAGTAATGCATCATAATTTATAAGATCATTTGTTTTGTATGTAAACGCATAGCTGTTTTATGGAATCATATACACTTTTTGTGTTTAATTATAATATGTTAATTACATTATCAATTTAGAAAGGGCTATTATAAAGCAATTAAAGTTTGCATTTAAATCATGCATTATAAAGAAAGATTTGATAATTAAAAATCCTGCCAACGTATAACAGCTGGCCAATAAGAGCTCCAACTGCTGCTCTGTCAGTGTGTTTCATTCCAGAAATCAACAAACATACTGCATGTTGATGAACCACATTATTCATTTAATATATAAAAATATGTGCATTTATCAACCAAATCACCAATAATAGCAGTTTCATTATGAGAAACAAGGAAATAGCCTAAAACAAGGGAGACTAAAAACAGGGAAAAAAGAAAAGAAAATGAAAGACATACAACTGGGAAAATATGTTTTTTGCTCTACTTTCAGTTTTTCAATTACACAAATGAAAGATGTGTAACCCAGAACAGTGAAACCTGTACTGTAGGATGCTACATTTTATATACCAAAACACTACACTACACTATTGTTTTCCAACACGTGCCTGCAGTATCCATTTTAAATAACATAACTAAGGATGAATGAAAATGCTGTCACTAATGCTGAAGGCAGAGGAACTTCTACACAACAGCACGTTTGGTTTGCAATGACTCGTGTGGTGAGATGATGATTTTATTTTACCATCGTTAGTTAAATAATACACTCTTTGTATGACTGATGTGATTTCAGGCAAGTTTATGGTAACCTTTATGTCTATCATATAAGGCTGACTGGTGACAAACCACCAGAGATGAAACACCATTCAACATGAATGATATCTTATAAATGGCGATACAATGTGCAAATTCCATCAAAACAATTGATTGTGTTCAGGAATGGAAACTGTTTTGTTTCTCATGGCTCCATGATATTCCTTATTATGTAATCAATAGTAAAGCACTTTGAGTGATACTAATTTCATAACAGCAAATCAGTAAAATGTGCCTACAAAGTCTCTGATTCAAGTACCTGCAAGTCACCCATCTCGGGTCTACCAGTCTACCAGTCTGCCGATGGAGTCAGGGTTTTCCATTCTGATCCTCTTAAACACATCTTTAATAAATAATATTACAACTCTTTAATGCTAACAAGTGTGTGGCGTTTCCTTATTGTAATCCAAAGTGCAGTTACAGTACATCTATTCCAATGTACACCGGATCAAACATATTATGCCTGTTCTACAATTTATTAAAAAAATAAACTCATGTGTAATAAAATGTTAAGTTTTCAACTCACTCACGTTTTCAAGTTCACTCACTGGCAAGCTAAAGGAGTAACTGATATATTAACATCCAGCCAATCGTCTCATATTTCCTCAACTACTCCAATAATTATTAATCAGTTTGTGGTATTTCCTGCACAGCATTTTGTTCTTTTGACCTTAAGTGCACCTATTCTTATTTACATAGAAGCAAAGGTGTTGTGTGTGTTAAATGCTAATAAATAAAGCTGACAGTGAGGTTAATGATAAATAATGCAAACTGGTTTTGTACGGCACATGTAGGCAGCACCTACATGCCTTCCCTCTACCATATATGTTCAGTGGTAGAGGGAAGGCATGTAGTCGCAATCAATCAGCTTAATTAATTCTAACCTTCCATTTTTAATCATCTGTGTTCATGACTAAAATATTTTTTGTTACTGACTAATTGTTTTCACTGCAAGTGAAGCTGCCAATTACTTTCTCAATTCTTTGTTGAAGTGTTTTGGTCTATAAAATGTAAGAAAATAGTTAAAAGCAAAAACTCCTCACATGTAAGAAGCAGGAACCAGAACATTTCGGGCATTTTTGCACTGACTAATTGTTTCAGCTTTAAACTATACGAGCAATGATCCTGTGTTTCCTCACCTGCATAAGAGTTATATATTGCTACTGTTTGGGCTGCATTTCATTACATGAAAAGAAAATACAAAAACAGAGCACAGACTGCTTTAACACGTTACACATGTGAAGGATTTCCAACATCTTTTAACTTAGTAAAAAAAAGTGATACCGCAACAGACAAACAACATACACTCTGGAGTAATCAAAAGCCACACTGGGTCTTTAGGGGTTAATGAGTGTTTCCCTGCATTTCCCCTCCTCCTCCTCTTGTTTTACATGCTTTGCTGCCATCACAGGCTGGCTCTGCGCCTAACTTTATACTTATGTAATCAGGTCGCCCTCTGCCTTCACTCTGGTTGGCTTGCTCCATGTGTTAGCAAGGTCAGATAAGGCCAGCTAAAGTGAGTCAGTTGTAGTAATGGTGTCGCTTGAAGACACTGAGCTGTCCTGTGCAGCTGGGTTGCCACAAGCGTAGGAAAGAGAAATCTCAGGCTGCTTCAGAATCTTATTTTCTCTCCTGCTATGTAAACATGACGGCCTGCTTGAAGTGCCAGTGCGGTCTGTAAACTCATGTTCAGCTGTACTCCGGCCACAAGCTGGTTCAATGGTTTCTTCTTCTTGAGTTTTCTGCTTTTTAGGTGATCCAGGGAGACATGTGGAAACGGTGTCAAATGAAGCAGCCGCCTGGCAGCTCCCATGTTTTCCATGTTGATGGTGCTTATGCTCGGTTGGGACTTTGCCAGAGTAGTCAGGGTCAGACCAGCTCAGTTTTCTCTTCTGGAATGGGAAAAAAAAATAAATAAATAACAACCATGACAAACCAAGGTCTTAAAGGAAAACAACAGTTAATTACAACTTGTGTTGAGCGGCGTTATTTGAGGGAAGATGTAATAAACCACAGATGAATCTTGACAGCTATCAAAAGACAAACCTGGGGAGTTTAACGCTGCAGACTTAGAATCATCTATTGAATATCGTTAACTCTCTTATAAACATCCTTTATATAGTTCCTCCAAATCTTTACAGTAATGGTTTTAGCTTTCTCCTTTCATCTTTTTATCTTATTGTACCTTCTGTACTGTCTGTAACTGTATCAATATGTTTCACGTGGTGTATTCTAATACATTTAGTACTGTTATTTTAACATCTCTGGGTCATGGGGCCCAGGGTTTGACTAATGCACACTTGTAAAGGCACTGTCATATGGTAAGAAAATTAACATCCAGTATAAATCTCACCTTAACTGGCATGTGGAGCTGATTTTGGCACCAGTGTGGTGGGAGTCTGGGAGTGGTAGTCTGACTTGGTGCACCTGTGGACTGAAATGCCACCTGAGGGAACCACATTTTGAGCAACATCTCTATCTGCAGAAGGTTTTGGAGGTATCTCTCACTGCAGAAGAAAAAAAACAAAAAAACAAAAGAGTTAACGAATAAGCATGAATAAAAAAAACTGGATATTTAGGACTGTAATAATATTAGGCTTGCTACGTGTGATGGTCTTACCCCATTTCAGGCCTCTGTAGTATTCCAAGAATCCTCTGCAATCTGTCTATGGCAACACTCTGCTGGAAGCTGGATAAACCTGTCACAATTAAAATAGACCATCCAAATGTCAGGGTACATCGGCACAGGACAGGATGCACTACAACTGAGCTGACCATCATGTTTGATATTGCTCAACCACATACCTTTGTCAAATCGCCCAGTCTTAAGTCCCTCTAGAAGCTCAAGCAAAGGACGGATAAACCTGCACAAATCTGCACACTGAGGAAATAAGGACAAAGAGTAGTTTTATTACTATGACCGATCTGCCATTTGGATGACAAAAAAAAAAATCTTAAACAGAAACAAAGGGTGCTCACCTTCTGAGCAAAGACCAGGTCCCCTGGTGTCATTGAAGAGGTGCCTCTTCCAGGAGAAGAGGCTGAGTCAGGATGCTTAGTTTCGCCAGGGCAGTGTTCAGGCTGGTCGCTCTTAGACCGCAAGTGCAGCTGATCTGAACGAGCTGGGAAATCCAGGTATTTTCTTGAAAGCGTGATTCCTTCACCAACTGAGAGGGGGTTTCTTATTCTACTGTCCCCCTCTCCCTCTGAGAAGACGTCTCCTTCATCCTCAGTCTGGTCACTCTCACTGAGGAGAAAGCTTGAGGTAGATGGTAGTGAGTCATAAGATGGCCATTTGGAAGTACTGCCCAGTGAATTCATCTGTGGAGGCAGGGAGAGAACAAATGTCCAAGCAGAACTATGAGTGCAATCCAACAGGTAGGGTTGCAGTATTCAAGTCAAAAGGCATTGCACATACATTATATTATCAATATACTACATGCTAATGGAAATCTGTTGGTGTCGCAGTTGCACATATCAAAGCATTTATTGAAATTCCCTCCCCAAAGCGACTTTTCTCTAAAACAATAAGCACATTTAATATAGTCTGATACTGGCTAAATGAAATGCCACAATACTTTAGAGCAAATATTTCAGTATAGCTGTGTTTTTATTTTTAGGAAACATTGACACAAAAAAAATAGTAAAGATCATTAGTAATATTGTTATGAAACCAGTACAGAAACTCATGTTTCCTATTTCTCATTTACAAGTGTCTAATAAGTTCAGAAATTGTGTAATGCAGGAAAACACAAGCTATATCGCTGCAAAAATGCTCATTTGATCGATTGTCATAGTGTCAAAATAGTGACATTGCGTCAATATGCCAATCAGCCCACATTACACAGCAAAGGGTGTATATAAACCTTAGGTTATTCATATGCCAGTCTCATTCAGCAGAAAGCACCCAAACACAATCACCATGTCAAGTTCCATGCAACAGAAATTAGAAGAGCACAGAGGAGGGACGACCGACGTTCACACGGAAGAAATCACATAGCGGACACGCTTCTCCCCGCATGACTCCGCAGCTCGTGCAGTGCCCGGAAGTGCGCGTGACGTGCGTGGGGGTGCACGCGCGCCGTGTGCTCTCAACTCAATCAAACTCAATCTCAAAAGACAGATGTGCACACGCAGCCGCGATTGACTCCATGGTCACCTGGAGACAGATGTGCACACCTGGAGACAGATGTGCACACGCAGCCGCGGTTGACTCCATGGTCGCCTCGTGCGGCCTCGACAATAACGCGAGTTTGACGCTAGGCACGTTTTGTGTTCCGCTACAGCGCGTCGTGGACTGGTAGACTAGAACTCTTCACGTGCCAGGTGAGCACGCAGTCGTGAAAAACACCACACATGGCGGTTAGTCCCGCAGCGATAGTCAGCAAGTTAACGTTGGAAGTTGTGGCCAAAAGTGGATTTTATGCAAAACGCGCGTGAATCGAGAGGGAAAAACAGCCAGGCGTCAGTGAAGGAGTCGGGGGGAAGAGAGAGAGAGAGAGAGCTCTTACCTTCTTCTCGGAGCAGAATTTGAGCCACAAAAAAAAAAAGAAGACGGTCGACCGAAACAGCGGCGCTCCAGGAGGCACGTCACGCTACTTCAACCACGTTGAACAATGTCAAAACCTCACGGGAGCAACTTCGACGCGGCCAGCTGGGATGTATATCTGCGTGTGTGCAGTCCCGCCCCCGTCTACTTCAACTCCTGCTCGTGTTCCGTTGACGTCCGACCTGTTCAAAAAAAGTACCCACGGAGCTCTACGGACGCGACACGTGCTGGACAGGTTCAGGGCCGCCACTGGCTGGAGGCTGATTCGGTCGTCCCCCATTGGCTCAGGGGCCCGGCCAATCGGCAGCGTTCGCCGCGCCGGTTGGCCGGTAAATGCGTAGGTCCCACCTCACCTGCCACGACAGCACGTGCGGGTGGTGTGGCTGGAGAACGAGATGAGCAGCACGCGGCAGTGGGCATGTGCCTAAAAAACATTCGGTATGCGAATCAGGTTACGTTGCTTTAATAGACAATGCTGTCGATGAAAATACCAGCGTCATAACATGTCAGGCTGCTGGTATTTGTTCCCCGCTCTGTTTTTGTCTTTGTGTTCGTTTGCTTCTTCATGTTTGCTTTGACCGTTTTTGTAATGTTTTTTGGGAACTGTCGGGCCTCTGTGTATAATATTATAAGGAGTGTGGTCTAGACCTGCTCTGTATGAAAAGAGCCCCGAGGCAACATCTGTTATGAGCTGACGCAATATAAATATAAATGTATATGTATTGGAACTGAATTGAAGTGAATTAAGACACACAGGAAGAGACGCTAGATACCCGAGCAGATACACGTGCATACAAGATTGACGGGGACCAGATTCAGGTTTGTCACAAAATACAAAACTGAAAAAGATATCACTCAGTTATCTGTACCATTTTACAATACTTGAAAATGAATGACAGTCCCTTAAGGGCACCCTTCCACGTCCTCATTTGTCAATTGTGACACACAAGTCATGGCATCTTGAAGTGCTAGGCTGCAGAAAATCAAGGCATACAATTGCAATTTCTTATTACTGCATGTCTGTACTTTAAAGGAATAGTGTGCACCTTCAGCAAATTAGTTTTTTGTTTGTGCTCACGAAGCTCCAGTTCCCATTCATTGCTCATGTTGAAGTTAATGCAGATAAGACAGGCAAGATTATAAGAAATGGCATCATAGGCTTATTCGAGCCAGAGCCAGAGAGCTTTGAACACAGTCTTAAATACCGGTAGTTACATAATGAGATTGCTTTACTGTATGCTGAGGAGGAAATCACTGCTTTTGTCGCATGCAAAATAGGATGCTGTCAGATGCCGGAGTAAGTTGCAACTACTTGATTAGCTGAGAAGGCTGCTTACAACCAAAATGCAGTTGTTTCTGATATCATGATAATGATGATAATAATAATAATTGGTTAGTTTAGGAAACAAGTAACAGGAATTGGAGGTACGCCAGGGTGAATGGAAATGTGTCGTGTCGATGAATGGAACAAACTGCCACAGTTCTGGGTTCGTGGACGAGAGCGTCTGTTTGAGTCGGACTCTCAGCCAGGTGGTCCAACACCTTTGGAGATTGGATTCATTGCCAGTTATCACAAAATGACTTAATTCAAAGTTGGACAGAGCTCCCAAGGGCCCATGGAGTTTCCAAGCAGTCGGTACTGGGTTCCCATGCAAATCAGCAGATCAGAAATGTTCTTTTCATTGAAGATTGTTTGTGTCATTCTTGTCAGGGGCTCCTTGGTACCTTACGAAAAGAGGATTGATGGAGCAGGGCCCGAAATTGGCACCACAGCCACCAGTCAAATGTTGGTAAAATATGCAAGTGGTTGGTAGATTTGCTTCACTCAGCAACCAAACAAAAACAATGTTAATCTATTGAGTGGCTGGTAAAATTTGAAGACTCAATAGCCATGTTGCTGGTGGACAAAAAGGTTAATGTTGCACCATGTCCTGATGAACGATACATCCTGCAGATGTCATGAAGTTTATATAGGGACATTTAGTTTCAGATTTGTTGATTGCAACACTGTCACCATGCAAACAGCATCTGCCAGTACTTTCAGCTGATAAATAAACCATCCAAACAGTAGTGGTCAATACCAATAGCTATATATGCAGAACTATGAAAAGGGATACTGATGGATATGTATAGGGAGTTTGTTAATGGACTGTCCACGGCTCTAACCAGGTGTGACCAGGTGGCCCAATAAATTAATATCTAAGTAGTGACATGTATGCAGCCTGTGGTTGATGTTTGTCAGTGATAAGGAAGCAGCAGTGTGTGTGTGTTTGTTAGGGGACAGCATGTTGGGTAGGGGCCAACAAAAACATTTGCACATTTCACAATCATATTTCTGCACACCGACACTGACTGCACAACCTACGTATGTGTAAACACTGTAATTGAGCCGGACTTAAAACCTTGTGGCTGGAAATAACCTACTGACGGATTACAAATGACACTAATTCTAACATACAGCATGAACTGTCCAATTAGCTGATTCCATATATGAAGAGTCAAAACACATATTTTCATGTACACCAATCAGCCATAACTTTATGGCCACTGACAGGTGAAGTGAAGAATGTTGATTATCTGGTTACCATGGCACCTGTCAGTGGGGGGGCTATATTAGGCAGCAAGTGAACATTTTGTCCTCCAAGTTGATGTGCTGAAGCAGGAAAAATGGGCAAGCTGAAGAATGTGAGCAACTTTGACAAGGGCCAAACTGTGATGGCTAGACAACTGGGTCAGAGCATCTCCAACACTGGAAGGAAAACCTGTAAACCGGTGACAAGGCTCATTGATGTGCATGGGGAGCGAAGGCTGGCCTGTGTGGTCTGATCATGTGGTCTGATCCAACAGAAGAGCTTCTGTAGCTCAAACTGCTGAAAATGTTAAAGCTGGTTCTGACAGAAAGGTGTCAGAACACACAGAGCATCAGACTTTGCTGCATATGGTGCCCAGTCAGGGTGCCCATGCTGACATGCTATGGCTGATTCGTGTATGGAGCCTTTCTTTTCCCATGTTTTGACATATTTGTCCACTCTGTTGACATGAAAGAAAATTTGACTGTTGAGCTCACAGCATGGAAAAATTACATTAAAGAAATCAACTGTAACAACAGTTTTTATTGGGGAACGATTTTTTCCTAAGAAAGTGTTCCAATGAAAACTGCTCACAGTGAGGCCTGTGGATTGCCAAAACTAACAAGCATGCTGTTTCTGGAAAGACACATAACGTTTGACATTTTTAAAAAGGTAATTTTTCAATAATGTTGAAAAAATAAATAATCCAACGCTATATTTGGAGTGGAGGCAGAAATCTCAAAGAAGCTTGAACCTAAGAAAGCCTTTCAGGGTAAACTATAGGTTGTCTATCTGTACTGCTCTTCTTCGGTCCTTACGATCCCACCCACTGACTGAAGCCACAGGAAAGGGTATCAACGTGACCTGGTAACCTCTCAGACCAGCGAGCCTGGTGTGGATGTTTAACTTTCCCTGTGTGACCGGAGTGAGAGCAAGTGCACACTTTAAAGCCCCTGTGGTGAAAGCCTGAGGTCTGACAGATGTGTCTCGCTTATGGGAGTTTGCGGGAGGTGGTCAACATAATCAGTGGACATTAACGTCACACTGCGCAGTAGTGACCTTGACTTAATTAACAGGGAGATGCTGCTGGGCTGAAACCCCATTTCCAGAAAAACCATTACCTGCGTTGCCTTCTTCCAGGAAATGAGGTCACATCCAAGTACTTCTGACACTTTTATGTCAGCAAAATATCACGTATGCCGTACACTATACACCTATATGCTACACTACATACCAGTTTGCCTTTGTTGTTTAAATAAAAGTTTAACTGCGATAAAAACTTGCTCACCAACTTAAGATTTTCAGAAAATGTCACATTTATTAAGTTTTCATTAGCACGATTGTGTGGGATGATTCCAAACACAAAATGTAATCTAGTATTCATTAAGCTGCTTATTACAACCAAAAATGAGTACAAAATATGTTTCAATTCAGTACAAGCACTGCACTTTTCCTGACAGGTTTTGTGGAGAAAATTGGAAAAAATGTCCAAAGATGACTTGCCAATGAACGCCCCCTCCACAAACTTTTAGTTCCTTTTACTGTTAAAAAAAGATGTGACAACATGAAAACCACTTTTCTCAGTATTTTCCCCAAATCCATTTAGATTTGACGGTGACAACGTGTTGATCTTGGTCGCTTCTTTCTCTTTGCTGGCCCCGTCTCAACCAGTCCACTGATATCATCCTGTTTCACATCACTCCATTTCACTAGTGACCGAGCCAGGGATCCTCTCTGTTTGTCCTGGAGATGAAGGCAATTTTTCTGGCCATTTCCGTGTGGTAGATCCGCCTGCAGTTCTCAAAGTTCTTACGCTGTCGCTCTCGACAGGGCTTCTCGAAGTAGCGCTTGCGCTTCACGGTTTCAATAATCCCATCCTGAGTCAGGACCCTGCAGAATGTAGAGAAAACTTGTGAATGTGCTGGGTCTTGGGTTGCATTCAAGACACTCTATTCAACAGGTAAACGGTAACAGCAATACAGGTCACACTGGCAGAGCAGCCCATCTCAATTTCTGGATTCTAAATAATGTATATATTTAAATATCAAAGACATTTTCCTGCTTTGACTAACAAAAATGAAAAAATGCCGCAAACTCCAGCTATGGTTAGCTTAACATACCACCAGGGTTTTTTTTCAAATAGTCTGATTCAGTTATACTAACGACAGCGATGACTCTATCCGATCAGCAAGGCATCTTTACAATCACACAGCCAGACCAATTACAACGCACAATAAAAGTGCAGCAGAAAACATATAACCAACCTGAGAGGATATATGTATTTCTTGCTGTAACACAGTGATTATATTTCTGCAGGCTTTAAACATATTTAATGTAGTGTTGTGTACCTCTAACGGAATCCCCAAAACATCGCAATTGACGTTAGCTACTAGCTAGCTCATACGCAGTGACACCTCTGCGCAGCCGCAGCTCTGTGACATTGAGCGGAAGGCTAACGTTAACTCAGCTAACGTTAGCTTATCATCCCCTGGAAAACAGCAAATTGTATGTTATATTTGATCTAAAATACATTAAATTTCACCTGTTTAAAGTCTTGTACGCCGCATCAACGTCCCTGTCTTGAACCATCACTGTCCGCGCAATGAAGCGAAGGTGCCTCGACATGATGAGACCGGTGCTTGCTCAACCGTCAACCGGCTGGAAACCACACAAATGACAAAGGTTCCGGATACAAGAAAACCTATAAATCAACGCTAGGTGACGCTTCACTCAACCATTCTCGTGAATGACTTCTCACGTTTGCTGTTGTTGATCCCACGTTGTTTTTTGTTTATTTGTTAAGATTTCTCCCGATACATTTATTTGTATATTTATGTTAATTTTCAATACTACTTAAAAATGTGGTGACTGGTTTATATGATCACTGCAACTCGCATCAAAACCATCATCAACATTTGAGTAATCTAGGCAACATTTAATATAGGCCTGCATTAAACAAGTTACTTTTATGACATATTTTATGAAAAATATACATTGAAATTATATATAAACCTTGACGACTCTCTCTTTTCTACATGCTTTAACCTCATGTATGTAACCCTTGGCCCCTAAATTATTGAATGTATGAATAAGTCAATAAACAGAGAAGAAAAACAAGTATCCAAGTCTGTACAGCACAGGAAATCAAACAGCAATTATTATAGTTTATATAAAGGGAAATAGCTTTCGAAGCCATCACAGAATTATGAAACTACATGCATCGTCACTGCAACAGGGACAGCGGTGTCCAGTGTTATCCTTTCATCAGGGCCATTCACCTCTTCTTCCCAACCCTGACCTGCTGTTGTCCTCTGAGTGTCTCAGTCTGAGGTCAGCCAGCGGTGAATGCTGGCCTGGATATAATTTTCATTCAAAAGTGCTCTTAACGTTCCTTTCTCTGTGGAAAATACCAGATGAGGTTAATTCCCATGCTTCTGTAACTCTGTAGGGTACAGCATAGCCGCATGGTGCCACAGGGAGGAATGCTGAGACAACCCACACAGATAACATTGTGACTCCTTTTGTTGGGTGAATGCGCTGCATCATGTTTCCAGAGGCATCCCTTCTGATCCAGACCTGGTGAAATATTCCTGGCAGTGTGTGATTGTCTGTGTGTGTGTGTGTGTGTGTGTGTGTGTGTGTGTGTGTGTGTGTGTGTGTGTGTGTGTGTGTGTGTGTGAGAGAGAGAGAGAGAGAGAGAGAGAGAGAGAGAGAGTGGGAGAAAGAAGCAACACAAAGACAGTCTATA